>JBBPUB010000027.1:43361-53987 GCA_038094415.1 Xerocomus alliaceus | reverse complement strand
AATATATATTTTTCTCCTCACACTGTACGCTCCCGGGTCAAGGCGAAGAAGCATCAGGTTGAATCGCAGCCCAACTCGACGGCGCCACGGTTCGTCAATAATCTTTTCCCAAGATTGTTGACCAAGTTTCATGTATAACCCCCAGTCCTAGCAGACGCCAATGAATCATGTTGTGAGCATTGTTAACATGGCCCTCTACCTTGTAGCCATTCTGGACGAGAACATTCGCGCAGCCGACCCAGCAATCAATCCACTCATCAGCAGCTTTGTTGCTTGCCGCGTCACTCTTTGTACGCTCGTTTTCGCCAAAATGTTTGCAGATGAGGCGATACACGGCAGGAGTGATGGATTTATCGAGAACCTAAATGATATCGTACAGTGATGTCACTAGCACCAGATAGCAATGAAGCCAACCTTGCACAGAGCATCCTCTTTTGACTTGAGGTCAGCGACAATAGATGCTTCGGCCTCCTCACCCAGTGCGGCTAGAAGCTCCTGGTCGTTTAGGTCCAGAAACAACTTGTCATACTCATCCTGACTTTCTTGGCCTTCGACGCCGTAGATAACAGAGGGTGGTGGCACTTGGACAGCTGGCATTGCTTTCAGCCGTGCATCAAGGTACGACTGAACGAGCATCCGGACTTCGACTCCCGTTTGTTGAATCGTAATCAGATCGGTTCGAGGGTTGAACACCCTAGTGACCCAAGCTAACCCGACATTAGTTACGCAAGGAAAAATCGAAAAGAACACTCACGACCGTCTAAAAGTGCTGGATCTGGGTACTCCGTACGACTTTGTCCTTGGTCCAATGATGGTGTCTCGATCACACGCCTCACCGATCCAATTAGCAACTGGATCAAGCTTATGGTAGGCTTCTTCCCGACAGCAACTACCTCGCCTCCCTTGTACTCGCCCATGAGTACGTCTACCATCTCCCCCAACCATTCAAGCACTTCTTCCAGCCCTCCGACAATTCTGTGATGCCTGGTAATCATCGCAAAATTCATCATCCCGTAGATACATGCCACTCTTGAGTGGTCATCTGCATCCTTGAAGCTGACACATCGCCTCGCTTGACCGATGCGGAACTTGACGTTTGAAGGCGTAGGATCGAGGTGTACAGCGATTACCATTGCACTAAAACGGTTGACAAGCATGGAGAGAGAATGTGCGGAAGGAGGAGCAGAACGGGAGAAGGGAACAGGACTAACAGGGACGGCCATCTGAAGGAGTTTCTTGATCTGAGCTGAGCGTTGCTTTGTGTCCAGTTCGACATTCGCATTCAGCAGACAAACTGCCTGTACTACCATCTTCAAGAATATCTCGAAAATGGTGTCGTGTAGGTCACGCTTGGATAGCAGCTCTAAATCACCATTTTCAAGAAAGCCCATGGGAGCCGAGCGTTCATTCAGGAGATTGGCAAAGTTGCGGGATCGGAAGATTACCTGGAGAGACTTGAACATGACGATCCCATCGTCGAGACGCCATCCCCACTGCCTCCACAAAAGAAAACACCTGGAAACAACACATGATATGTAATCATCACGTTTCTTCAGAGCGCGTTGTGGGAGTTGACGCTCTTTCTCTGGATTAGAAATTAATACAATTTTCTTGAGAGCAGCTACCACGAGATCCCAGGCTGCCGGAAGCCGGAAAACGGAGGTCGACAGTCCGTGAACGGAGAATTGCGAGATAGCACAGAGACTAAAGATCATGCGCCACATGTCTTCACTCGCTTCTGCCCCAGTTGGAGAGGATTCGGGGTGCATGTCAACAAGCAAGTGCCAGAGCGGGTGGACAGGTGTTGCCTCATTGGAGATCTCGAAGCATGGAAGTAGGTGTATGAGTTGTACCCATAACTCAGCGGCTCGATGAGATAACGAAGTGGTGTCCACGTCACTTTCTGCTGCTTGAAAAGTAGCGAAGGCCGGTTGCAAGTCGACACCGAGCAAACGTTGTATGAGCTGTTTCGCTACCTGAATGAGATGTCCATTCTCCGTTGTCCCTCGCCTATACCGGACACCGGCCGCAAGACGAGCGGCGAGTTCCACGACCGACCAGTACGCGACCAATAAAAAGATGGTTGTCTCAAGCGACTCCAGGACAAATAGCAGCCCATCCGAGTATTCTCGTAATGCCACCTCCAGAGCGACAAATTCTTGGTCTTCAGCATGAACCACGAGCCACGAAAGAAGCTGACTGGAAGCACGTGTCACAGACTCCCACTCCTTCATCGTATTCACATCATCGCTGGTGACGCGCAATGCACTAGCGAGGCGATCGCAAAGTGGACCAAGTAATGCACTAAAGACCGCGGCGGATGTAGTGGGTCCAATCTCGAGTCCCTGCATATTGCAAGACATTGGTAGTATAGTTTCCGGATTCCCTGAAGAGACTAAAATGAGCTGACGAAGATAACCTCTTCCAATGTATGACGAAGCCCCAAACTTGAGTCCAGAAGGAAGAGGTGTAATACCCATATCGACAACGATACAACGGTGAACGGACAGAAAAGACTCTTCTTCACGTTGGAAATAGAATGGAAGCGGGAGTTCATTCTGTGGTCGGGAAGGTGTCCGACGGTATAGGCGAGGTCGAGGAACGGCTGGAGCACTTGTCGCTAAATTCGCAATGGGCTGGCGAGCTGGAGAGACATGTTTGTTCCACCTCTCTACCTCTGTTCTCCATCCCGGATCTAGTGCTTGCCTGAATTCGTCGTCGTCCTCGATCACCAGTGCGGTCCCAGTCGGGCCTGACTTGCCTTGCCGGTGCTTCGACGTGATACGTGTCGCATCATGATGGACGTTGTAAACTGCCCCTTGGCTGGTTCTGCACAGACGTCTTCCTTTCTTTTTCGGTTTCTTGCACTCCTCAACTGTGTCCAGCTCGATCTGTACGATCCGATCTTGATGTCTTGAGGTATGCTTCGTCGATGAGTTCATGTTCGAACTCGTATTAGTCCTAGTGAAAGGTAAGAGAGTCTGGCGGTGTTCTCCATAACGTCTTGTGCCGTTTGGAACAATATTCAGCCTTGGTGCTCCAGATCCACGAGACTTCCGCGACCCTTCCAGTCGTTTGCTCTTGGCCTTCGGCCTGCTAGGACCTCTTGTCCGGGTCAACATCCAGTCGATCAGACTTCTTTCGCGTGCTGGCCCTCTTGTGGGACGGTCGAAGAACGATTGGTGAGCATCGTCACTGCTCCTATATCCTGATTCTTCCGAAGCGGATTCCAGTATAGAACTGTCACTGAGCGAGATCAAGTCGTCCTCATGTTTTTCCTTCGGCGAAGTGTGTCGTGTCCTCCTAATGCCAACGGACTCATGCCCGTCGGAGAACAATTCCATCACGCCGAGGCCATTATACTCCTTATCCTCGTACGCCACCGAGTGGCGTTCCATGTCCGAACTTTCTGGGTCCCCTCTGACTTCCACGTTCCTATATCTTCTTTTTCGTACCCTTGCAAGCCCTGGTATCGCTCTGGCTTCCTCCGCTTCACTCCCCGATGAATCTGTTGCGACCCTAGTACGCGGAGGTGGTGCCTGCGCGATCTTCGTAATCTCGAGTTGTCGCGCGATCATTGCAGCTGGCATCATATGCTTCAGCGCGCGAAGGCGTTTCCTGTCTTTGGAACTCATCTCAAAGGTAGACGGCCCGTCCGATTCCGAGTCCATCCCTGAGGTATTTGAAGGTAGAGCACTAGCACCAGACGTGGTTGGCGGTCCAGAGGGACTTGGCGGGGCAGAAAAAATAATAGAACGATCAACTGGTGAGAGACTCCGTGGGAATAGCACGTCGTGGTCATTCGATTGGTACGAGTCTTCTCGTTGCAGATAAACACTGATATCAGGTGATCGGAGAGCATTCGAACTGGAAGTTGGGGAGCAAGACACTCGGGACGGCGTAGGGAGTCTGAAAGTCGCTATTGCGGGCTCTGAGTTAGCTCGGGAGAATAGGGATGAGGAGAGCAATGGTTCCTGCTTGACAACTCGACTTTAGGGAGATGATGAAGGATTGTATAAGACTTACAGGAGAGACTCGTTCAGGCAAATGTGTGGATACGTGCTCAGCATCCTCATGAATCGGGAAATGTTTTGGTCTTTGCTTTGCCGTTTTCCTAGTCTCCATCTCTTCCTGGCGAATCTTAGCGGTAACCCTCCTAGCCTCAGCTCTGGCTAGTGCATCTGCTTTCTCCCGTTCTCTCCGAACTCTCCGAGCTAATTCGGAGATCTCGTCGTCATCCTCGTCGCTGCTTGATAGGGCTTTCAAGATTTCAGGTAACCAACCCTCTAGCCGTCTTGTTCCGAGTACCTGGTCATCTTCGCTTAATATATCATATTGGTCGAGGCCCTGAACCCTCCTTTTCCTTCTCCTAGTACTTTCATCTTCTACATCCACATAGTCGCCATCATCCAAATTATCGAGGGGAAATACGAATTCATCTTGTGTCCCATCTTGAGTTACCCCACCAGAACCAGAGCGACGCTGAGGACTGCGGAATTTGACAATAGCATCAGGGTGGGACTTGAGTTGTTGCTTGTACAACAACTTGTCATAAGCATATGGGTTTAGCTGCCGTGCTTCTCGACGACGGAACGAATAGCGACCAAGTGGCTGTGGATTCTCTGGGATCTCAACAGGTGGTGAATGAACGCGAGGAGGAATGGCTGATGATGGATTGGAGTGGGATGCAAAGGAGTGTGGGAGCCGTGGACGAGAGAAAAGCTGAAGTGGATCTGGCGACTGTGGTGACGTCCGCACAGGTACCGGAGATGAAACGGGTGTTAACGGTGACGAAGTCGCCATGTGTCGCTTTCGTCTTGCAGAACTAGATTGATAGTGTGAGTGTCGTGAGGAAGTTTGAGGAGGGGTTGTAGGACGGTGGACAGAGGACGAGAACACGAAGAAACGATCGGTAGGAGTGGAAATCAAATGGGAGAAGGGATATGGTAGTGGGTGGGATGTCGGAGGCGACTGTGTACTCTGTAGCCTAATCTGGCTCGTGGCGTCGGGGGAATCTTGTTTTGTTGGGGGATGCCTCGGGGAAGAGAACAAAGAATGCCAGTCAGAGTGAGGCGAAACATCGCGAGAAGTAAACGACACTGATGGCCGTTCATCGTCGTCACCCATCTGCATCCTTTCTTGGGAGTATTGTGAAGGTGAGCGTGGAGTCCCCTGCATGGGAGTCAACCTCAGAAAACTGTTATTTAGCAAAGAGGCCTCAGCGGTGATGCAGTAAGCTGTGCCAGATGAGATTGGGCCTGCATCGTGAGCTGTCTTTGAGGGGAGATCAATGTGAGACAGGGACTGTCGAATTATCATACCTTGACACGTTTTCGAAGGGATGGACCGTCTATCTTGAGTTTACTAGACCGCTCGTAGTGTGTGTGCAACGTAAAGGGAGAGACTGGATGCCGTTGATGGGCCTTTCCTGTGGTAGCACTTTGTGGTGACGCGACACCTGTCTGGAGGATGTTCGTTGGAGATGAAATCGGGTTTGCCCAGTTATCATCATCCTGAGTGATAGCGAAAACTTCACGCTCGTCCACATCAGACGTATCGACAACATCAAGGTTTTCCATCAAAACTGAGACGGATCACTTGGACGCAGTAGTAAGATGAGTTCGCGATGAATCCCGCGTCACGTGTTCGTGACGCGCTCTTTGTTTCTTGCGTATCGTCATCTTGGAAACTTACCACAATAAACATTGTTCGCAGCTTTTTCTCTCAGCGGCACAGGGAAAGTAGCATAATGCTACAATGCGAGTCATTTGGATGAAGGGCTCGTGCCTACGGAGATACGCCAGAGATCGCGCACAAATTGACGGTGACGAAAAAAATATATGTATTGGGATATCCTGAATCTTTTGGAAGGTAGTCTTCCTCTGGTTCAGACCTGCCAGAGACTCCACCGCGGGCCACCGCATCCAACTCGTTCTCCTGACCCAACAGATTGGCTGTCTGACCATTACTAGTTGTGCGTGTAGGTTGTCCCTGGTTCACTGTAGACCTCCGGAGAAGGATCCCCCTGCACTCAAGTCGCTCCGTTTTGATTGATTGCATTTTATGATGCAACGTACTATAGGATTCAATTTGCTGGCAATACGGTCAACATACACCTTCGATACAACAGTAAGACTAGGTCAAATGCACTTTGAAATTAGTACAATGACCCCGTGCACATTGGTAAGAGGTTCAAAACTACCTGAAAGGGTTACGTTGAATCATGCACGGATATACGCACAATACCCAGAGATACAGAAAAGGTACGCAGACGGTGAAAGTGATGTTAGTAGGTAGTTGGATATGGAGTGAAATCGACGATGGGCAATGGAATGGGTGGTGACGAAAAAAAAAAAAAGAAATACAACTTGAGTGAACTTCAGATGTTCAACGCTGGAGCAGAAGTAGGTGAGCTAAAATATGTGCGTTGCACTGATGCATTGCCCCGAGATTTCATGTTTGGGTGGTGGTTTCGACGGTGGTGTCGCTGTTGGTGATCGTAGTGGTGGTGACTGGATGTATGGGTCTTGCGCTTCAACATCTTCATCTCCTGGCGAGACTCTTTTCGGGTTTTGAAAGGCGTGTGTTGTTGTTGACGGTGGTTGGTATGGAGGTCATGATGATATGGAATGTGGGTAGGTGTACGATCGCCATCACGAACAGGGAGTAGCACGGGTGAAACATTTACTCCCCTTGTTTTGCGCAAGTTCCCCTTGACACTGCTCTTGTCGTCCCAAAGCATAGTGTGGAGCGGGCTGCTTCTCAGTGCGTTCCCGTACGAACCTACTTCGGGCACACAAGACCTAGCGGGATCCGAGGTCCAACCGGGCGAGGTAGGAACATCGGAGGTAGACGTCATAGATTCTCTAGTAAGACGGAAGGCACCGACAGGTACACGGTCCCAACGACTTAAGCTCTGGGCGAGTCTCCGTTCGCTCTCACTGTCAGGAATAGTTGACATATCCATCTCGGGTCCGGAGTCGAGGAATGTAGGGTCAAGGACGTCATCTAGTTTGATCGGTTCTCCAAGACCAATACCCGGTGGAGTTTCGGATGCTAGTCCATCGGAATGCGGAGGCAACGAAGGATAGATGGATAACCTTGCCGTGCGTCCGCGCAGATCCATCTGAATAGTCATGGGTGAGACTGGAAGACACAATCTAAAATGAAGTGCATACACTACTGAAGCTTCCAGCACTGCTGGAGAACCTCCGCCTACGGCCAAGGCGAACATACGGAGATGGCACGTCCTTGTTCGTGCCGGTAAGGACGGCAGTCTTTTGTGGTGTATTCCCTTCCAGGCTGAACTGACCCATGATAGGCATCCCACCTCCGATGGTCTGACGAGGACTTTCCCCAGCATTACCTTCCGTGCTATCTTGGTGCGACTGTTCCACCTCCTCCCAGAAAAATTTACCAGCCAAAATGTCAGCAGGACGGGGCGATTCTACCATGAGGGGCGGTGGGTGGCGCTTGGAAAACGGAGCGGGCGAGACATTAGGGCTGACCGTTGACATAGGGTTGATAGATGAGACGTTGGTCGGCCATCGGAAGAGTTTCATCGCACGGGATGTGGGAAGTCCCTGCTCATCGACAAGCTCCTCTTCCGTAGTATCCCCGTCACTTGCTCCAAGCTCGGAATCACCGTCATTAAAATCCTCTGCGGCGTCGCCGGTGCGCATTTCAACGTCACTATCGTGACTGATCGAAGCGCTATCTGACGCGAGTAATTGAGCTGCATTGGCCTCGAACGCGAGATCGAGGACACCGTGCCCATCGTTTGAACCGTTTGTGAAAACGACCTGTCCGTCCCATGCCTCTGTGACTTCAAAGTCGACGCTCCGCAAGCTAGTGACACTGTTGGCCAAAGGGTCAGTAGTAGAACCGTCAAGGTGACTATCGTCGCTATCGGATGAGCCGTCATCAGACGAAGTATCCGTGAGATTGGCGAAGAACAGATCGGCATCGAAACTGGATTCTTCGTCGTCTGACCATCCGGTTGCGAGGCCAGTGTACACCCTTGAAGCCTGACCATCCGTCTCGTCATCTTCCTCGTCTTCGTCCTCCATTTCTTCATCTTCATCCTCGTCCTCTTCTGTGACATTGTCGGTATCACCTTCCATGTCCACATCACTGAGGCCAACGCTTTTCTTCCGTGGACGAATGATCCAACTGTTATTCGAATCTTTGTGCTTGGGAACATCATCTCCTAGCAACTCCCGGCGAACACGGGCCTTTTCGTGGCGCCTTTGTTCCGCGACGATGTAATTCTCTTCCTCTGCTGCCAGCGAGAAGTCGGAGCCGAAATCTGACGCGTCGGAGTCAGAGTCTGAGGAGTCCGAAGCCTCCGATGTCAGTTCATCAGCCGAAACAAAGGTAGGGAAGCGACCCGAAGACCCATCGTCGCCGTCGCCGTCGTCGTAGATATCGATGCCTGGCTGAAGGTCAGAATCGGTGAGGTCACTGAAAAGGACCTGCTTCCTCTTTGAGAAAGCCGATCTCTTTGCGATCGTGCCTTTGGCCTGGGATTTTGAAGTTTGCCTCGAGGCAGCTAAATTTGATTTTGAAGTCTCGACTTGTGGGCGTGTAGGGCGTGTTGTGACGGGGCGCTGAGTAGAAGTATGTGATGATAGATGAGATTGTGATTGTGATTGTGGCAGCGTGTTGACCTCGTTGCCACGGTTTTTCCGGTATGAAACCGCATTCGTCGTCCCATTGCGCGCAATCGCGACCGGCTTGGGAGGACGACCTCTGCGTTTTGGTCCTACGGCGTCTGATGGACTGCCTTGACCATGGCCAGCGGTGGAGAGAGCGCTGGTGCGATGAAACATGGAGCTGCTTCCAGCAACTCCATTGGACACCGAGGAAGGATCCTCGACGCGGGATTTCTTTGGCGTGGATGGTAGAGCGCGCGCCTTGTGCTGAATACTGGGTGGGACGGTAAGTTTGATTTTGAGGGGCTGTGCTCCGCAAACGTGCACGGAGGAAGCCGTTGATGCGGTCGGTGTAGCTACAAAGCGGGCACTTCCATGACTTTCGTTTGGAAAGAGGGGACGAGGTCTGTTGTTGCAGGTGCAATCTCCATCGCACACGGGACATATGTCGTTGTCTTCGTCGTCGTCTGGCGAGAGATGATTTGCGGCGGCGGCGGCGGCGGTACGGTTGGGGAAACGCGGCATTACTGAGGGGAAAATTTTTGGGTAGCCTGCGTAGGTGTGGAGAGTGAGCGGTAAGCGTACGTATGAGGACAGGGGAAAACGGCAATGTAGATTTATGGAGCCCTCGACGGAAATCACAGAAGGAGGGGAACAGTATCTAGCCAAGATACAGGCCATCATTACATGTAAAAAAGTCAGTGACACAAGGCGCGTGCGATGGGAGATGTCGCGTGACAGATAAAAGGCCTGATGGTGTTGGAAGAGGAAGGCGCAAGAACCGGACTAACTTCCAAAATGAGCTGGTACAGAAAAAAAATGATACCTACCTGAAACACGATTTCTGTGCATTTTTTGAGGATAAAAAACATGGAGACCGTTTCGAATCCAGATTGAAACCTGTCTGGTTTGTGGATGACGTTTGATAGTGGCTACGGGCCACTTGGTTGAGTGTCGCTGGGGACGGTGATGGTGAAGGGAAGAAGAAATCTGGTCGGATAACTTGCACATGTAGTAACAATTATGTAAACAGCCCAGGGCTGCAGTGCGACATCGATACACGAGTCTAGTTTGGCCGCTTCTCTGTCAGTCTCGCCCTTGGTCCACCGGTCCAGTCGCACAATGGAACGTGAGTTTCATCACCAAACACAGCGGCGAACACCTCATGAACTGTGGTAGGACTGTCCCTTGCCCAGCAAATCGCCCAGCTCGAGGACGTCGCTCCAGTTGGTAAGTTATCTCTCCACTTTTTCGACTCCGAGCTGACCCATGCAGACCTTGACCCCGAGGACATCCAGGTCACGGGAATCGATCCTGATCTTGATCCTGATCTTGCCATTGCAGCTGATATCAGCACCAGTCGGGCACATTACTTTGATGTTGGGTGCGTTTACTGGGCACGTGCGTGTATAGCACAGACGAGACTCACTGGAACCAGTCCTTCATCTCTGCGCAAGCTCCACGACAGCCTCTCAGATCCGAAATATGATGGTGCTAAAACCTCGAGAAAGCTAATACTCGACGAATCTGACAATTGCGAGGACGACTCTGCGAGTGACGATGCGGAGTCAGGTAGTCGTGTCTCGGAGGTACGCCTGGAGATACGTACTGTTAATTGTGAGACAGGAGAAAATCGCAAGGTGGACGAATGCATCAGGGCTGAAGCACTTCCCACTGCACCCACGCAGAATGGTGACTTATCTGCCAGTCTCCGAAACACGCGAGAAGAAGACCGTAAAAAGGGTAAAGCCATTTCGAGACAGATTGCAAGTCAATTTCCTCTGGAGCTGTCTCTTGATCTATATCTTGCGTCCAGGCTCTTTGGGACTCCCTCCTTGATGCTCGCATCCGCTTGCAGAAATCAGTCACAGCTGGAAACCGCCTCCCCCTTGCGAGTAATTGTTCATATTCTTGTCTGGCAGTCGTCTTACGGACAAACGGCCGTCGCAGATTGCTGCCAATGAGCAAGTGC
>JBBPUB010000027.1:20061-34845 GCA_038094415.1 Xerocomus alliaceus | reverse complement strand
CGCTCAAAGCACAGCGCTCATCAGCCGAGAGAACTGTAGTGTCGACAGTCCTAACCATGACTGGTGTGTTTTTTTTGTCCTTGAGGGACAGCTTTGTCTTGATACCTGGCAGTTGCCACGTGTAGTGTTGTTCGGTTAGTCATACCACTGCCAGGACTCGGCAAACAAGTTGAGGATCGAGAGGCGCTCCGCAGCCAGCGTCCTCTCTGACTATGCTAGCGATACCCTCGTGGATCGCCGTAGTTTTGTCCGTTGGGATGGCCGTTGGCCCTCCTCTCATTTATGCAGACCAGGGAATGTCCATCATCAGAAAGAAGTAAGCCATCTCACATGCATCGCATGGGTGTAGTACTTATGTCCGTCTATCAGAGATTCGACAGGCTTTTCTCGTGACGTTTGTGCAATTCTGTGAGCCCGCTAGAATAGCCATTTGCACAACACGCTGACAATACATACGACCAGGTTGATTGCCAATATCACTCGGTGTTTTTTCTGGCTGGGTGCCCGCTTCGAGTTTGCCTTGCTGCTCCAGTCGATTCTTATGATTGTCGCGCAGGTACGCCCCACTAGGTATGCACACAATGGGATCGTGTGACCATGATGGTATCAATCGACAGCTCGCATTGTTGTTTATTTGCCTCCGTTATCGTCCGAAAACGAGCTCAGCAAGCTACGCACCGTCCCCACGACCATTTTCTTTTTGGCAGTGGTCGTCATACACACAATACATCGAGTGTCTTGCGGGTGTCATGTATGCAAGTGCTGCATACGTCGTGTTTTCAATAACTTGAACTTTGTTCAGACTCTGCGCGGCGGTAACATTCTTACTATTTGGGCGGTTCGAAGTCTACACCTCTCTACTAGGGTTCTTTTCTCTGGGGTTGGAGAGTACATTACCGCTCCCGCAACTCATAAGGTTTGTATGTTTGTATGTGGATCGAAGAGGGCCTCATGTGCGTTGTTTGAGCAGTAATTACAAGCACAAGTCACTCTATGGATTCCGTGCTTCCACAATGATCGGTTGGACGGGTGGTGACGCGTTCAAGTAGGATCATTCATTAGATCCACGACTGGCGTCCTCTGACATCACCAATCCAGGACAGCGTACTTCTTCCTACGAGGGTCCTCCTTGCAGTTCAAGGCCTGTGCAATATTTCAACTCTCTGTAGACACGGGTGAGTCGCGACATCAACACGCATCCACTACATGTCACTGACTATCTGACAAATGAACAGCGATCATGGCGCAGCGTTTGTATTATGGGAGTACACCTCCACCCGCCACAGAATTGGAAGGGGAAGAACTGGAGGAAGTGCTAGTCCTTTCGGAGGAGTAGATATGCCCTGGTTTCCGTGCGCTCTATACTTGTCCCATCAACAGGCGCAGTAATAATAGGAATGAAGCGTGAGACAAACAACCATAAACTTTTAATACCCTTGCCGTCGTCACTTTGCAGAGTTGCGTGTCTCGACAACCTAGTCGACTAGTTTTCTTCTTCGCTGTTGTGTACGGCCGTTACAACTGTGATCAATGGCAGACAACTCGAAGCCCATCGCATTTTGCGAGCATCTCCAGCTCTCTAGTTTAGGCGTTCAGCCAGCTTCAATTTCATTCCAGGTAAGTTGTGGCCGCTTGTACTCACAGACACCCGGTCGAACCCTCTATAGACCTTGACCTTAGAATCCGACCACTTCATCTGCGTACGGGAAAAGGTTAATGAACAGAATCAAGTCGTCATAATTGACCTCGCCGACGCAAACAATGTCCTTCGGAGACCAATCAGTGCTGATTCCGCAATCATGCATCCTTCTAAGAAAATTCTCGCGTTAAAGGGTGTGTCCTAACTTGTCATATGGGTCCGTGACGCTCACATCTTCCTTCGCAGCTGGCCGGACGCTGCAAGTTTTCAACATCGAGACCAAGCAAAAGGTCAAGTCTCATACCAACAACGAGGATGTCGTGTTCTGGAAATGGGTTTCCGAGACGACCATTGGAATGGTCACAGAGACCTCGGTTTATCATTGGTCAATTGGGGACCAGACGTCACCCCCGCAAAAGGTCTTTGACCGGCATCCAACACTTGCGGGAGCGCAGATCATCAACTACCGTGTAACTTCTGATGAGAAGTGGTTGGTATTAATTGGGATCTCTAGCAATTCAACGAACCCCTCCGCGTTCAAGGTTAAAGGCGCCATGCAACTATATAGCCGAGAGCGGGCAGTCAGCCAGCCCATCGAAGGACATGCCGCTTCATTTGCGGAGCTCAAGCTCGATGGCCACCAGTTCGTGACAAAGCTATTTACATTTGCAGTACGAACCGCCACTGGTGCCAAGGTACGTGACATGCATTAAATGAGTTTGATGCTCGCTAAGGAGCTGTCACGAAGCTTCATGTCGTGGAGATTGACCACACCGCACCGGATCCACCTTTCGTGAAGAAGGCAGTTGATGTCTATTTCCCTCCTGAAGCTACCAATGACTTCCCCGTGGCCATGCAGGTATCCAGAAAGCATGGTATCATTTTTCTGGTCACCAAATATGGTTTCATACACCTGTACGATCTGGAGTCTGGTGCATGTGTGTATATGAATCGCATATCCGGCGAGACGATCTTTGTCACGGCAGAGCATGAGGCCACCCACGGGATCATCGGCGTAAACAAGAAGGGCCAAGTTTTATCAGTCAGCGTCGACGAGCAGACGATCGTCCCTTACATTCTCACTACACTCAATAATACGGAACTTGCGTTCAAACTTGCTAGTCGTGCTAATCTGCCTGGTGCGGATGATCTTTACGTCAAGCAGTACCAGCAACTATTCTCCTCTGGTCAATACAGTGAAGCGGCGAAGATAGCTGCCAATTCTCCTCGCGTACGCACACGCCTAATTACCAACGATGATCGAAGACTGATTTTTGGATAATAGGGGATTCTTCGTACAGTGCAGGTGATTGAATCGTTCAAGCAAGCACCCGCTCCGCCAGGGGGCTTGTCTCCTATCCTCCAATACTTTGGTATCTTGTTGGAGAAGGGTGAACTTAATCATTTTGAGTCGCTTGAACTCGCTCGTCCTGTATTGCAGCAGGGTCGTAAGCAGCTTCTTGAGAAGTGGCTGAAAGAGAACAAGGCAAGTCTTTTTCCTCGAGGTATGGCACGCCCTGACATTTCTGTGTCAGCTCACCTGCAGTGAAGAGCTCGGAGATATTGTCCGGCTGCATGACATGACCTTGGCCCTGAGCGTGTATCTCAGGGCAAATGTCCCAAACAAGGTCATTGCCTGCTTTGCAGAGACTGGTCAGACAGACAAGATTGTTCTCTACTCAAAGAAGGTTGGATATAGCCCCGACTATGTTACTCTTTTGCAGCATATCATGAGGACGAACCCTGATAAGGGTGCTGAATTTGCCACTCAGCTTGTCAATGATGAGACTGGCCCGTTGGTTGATATCGAGCGCGTAAGTAGGAAACTATCCGGTTATTGGACGATGAATGACGCATGTATCACAGGTCGTGGACATCTTTATGTCGCAGAACATGATTCAGCCAGCAACATCCTTCTTACTAGATGCCTTGAAGGAGAATCGACCTGAGCAGGGTCATTTGCAGACTCGTCTCCTTGAGATGAATCTCGTCCATGCGCCGCAGGTTGCGGATGCCATCCTTGGCAATGAAATGTTCACACATTATGACCGCCCTAGGATTGCCAACCTTTGCGAGAAGGCTGGTCTCTTGCAAAGAGTAAGCACAGAATATCGTATTTGACATCTATTTAATACTGATGTCAACAGGCCCTCGAACATTATGAAGATTTAGCAGACATCAAGCGTGCCATTGTGCACACTGCCGGTCTCCAACCTGAATGGCTAGTTAACTACTTCAGTCGTCTCACCACTGAACAATCGATGGCCTGCATGCAAGAGATGCTTAGGGTAAATATCCGACAGAATCTTCAGGTCGTCATCCAAATCGCTACCAAGTACTCCGATATTCTCGGACCTGTGAAGTTGATTGAGATGTTTGAATCTTTCAAAACTTTCGAAGGCGAGTACTTCTGCCATGAGATTATCGTGAATCTGACATTCGTCTAAGGTCTCTACTATTACCTCGGATCGATTGTGAACCTCAGCGAAGATCCCGAAGTCCACTTCAAGTACATCCAGGCTGCTACCCGGACTGGTCAGATTCGTGAAGTTGAGCGTATTTGTAGAGAGAGCAACTATTACAATCCGGAGAAGGTCAAGAACTTTTTGAAGGAGGCAAAGCTTCAAGACCAACTCCCTCTTATCATCGTCTGCGATCGCTTCGACTTTGTCCACGATCTCGTTCTTTACCTCTATCAGAACGGTCTTACGAAGTTCATTGAAGTTTATGTGCAGCGTGTCAACTCTGTCAGGACTCCTCAGGTTATCGGTGGTTTACTCGATGTCGATTGTGACGAAGCAACCATTAAAGGGCTCTTAGCTTCCGTGACGGGCAATTTCCCCATCGATGAACTCGTTCATGAGGTTGAGCAACGGAACAGGCTGAAGTTGATTCTCCCCTGGCTTGAGGCCCGCGTACAATCTGGTTCTCAAGACCCTGCCGTCTTCAATGCAATGGCCAAGATTTTGATCGATAGCAATAACAATCCCGAAGCATTCTTGAAGGAAAATAATGTACGTCCTTTGGTCATGTTACCTGAAAATCCCCCTTAACAACTGGTGCAGTTGTACGAACCTCTCGTCGTTGGTAAATTCTGTGAGGCTCGAGATCCCTATTTGGCGTATATCGCCTACGCAAAGGGCTTCTGTGACGACGAACTCATTGCCATTACGAACGAGAACTCGATGTTTAAACAACAGGCTCGCTATCTTGTGAAACGTCGCCAACCAGAGCTTTGGGCTCAAGTTCTTGTCCATGACAATGTGCATCGCAGAGCACTCATCGATCAGGTTAGTCCGGCTATTTGGTTGTCTACAGATGTTTAATGTTTGTGGTTTGCAGATTGTTGCGACTGCCCTACCCGAGTGCACTGACCCCGATGATGTCTCAGTTACCGTCAAGGCCTTCCTTTCAGCTGATCTCCCCATTGAATTGATCGAGCTCTTGGAGAAAGTTATCATTGAACCTTCTCCATTCAGTGACAATCGCAACCTCCAGAACCTCTTGCTCTTGACAGCGATTCGTGCAGATAAGGGCAAGGTTGTGGGTTACATCAACAAATTGCAGAACTACGACGTTGCCGAGATCGCCAAGATTGCGACTGATCATGGTCTCTACGAGGAGGCTTTGACGATATACAAGAAGCACGATCAACATGCTATGGCGATCAATGTCCTAGTTGAACATATTGTATCGATCGACCGTGGTTTGGATTATGCTAACAAGGTCAGCAAGCCCGAAGTGTGGAGTCGCCTTGCGAAAGCCCAGCTTGATGGTCTTCGCATCAAAGATGCTATTGGTATGCTTAGCGCATAAAATGAGTGAGATGAAAGGTTGATTGTCTTTATAGACTCGTACATCAAGGCCGAGGACCCCTCGAACTTCGCGGAAGTCATTGAAATTTCGAGCCACGCCGGCAAGCATGATGATCTAGTACGCTTCTTGCAGATGGCGCGCAAACATCTTCGTGAACCTCAAATCGATACCGAGTTGGCGTATGCTTATGCCAAGACCGATCGTCTGCATGACATGGAGGACTTTTTGGGCATGACGAACGTCGCAGACATTTTGGTAGTTGGGGAGAAGTGTTTTGAGGACGAGCTCTATCAGGCTGCCAAGTTACTCTTTACGAGCATTTCTAACTGGGCTCGCTTGGCTACCACGCTGATTTACTTGGGCGAGAACCAGGCTGCTGTCGAAAGTGCTCGCAAGGCTGGTAATACCCAAGTCTGGAAGCAAGTTCACGCCGCTTGTATAGAGAAATCAGAGTTCCGCTTGGTGGGTTTGATTTCGTCGCATGGGGGAGTGGTTGCTGACTTGCATTGCAGGCTCAAATTTGCGGTCTGAACATTGTTGTCCATGCGGTTCGTGTGTTATTAGGACGGAGATGTTCAGTTTTGATCAATCTGTTGTACAGGAAGAATTACCTGCTCTCCTTCAGTCTTATGAACGTCGTGGCTACTTCGATGAAGTCCTTACTCTCTTGGAGGCCGCACTGAGCCTAGAGCGTGCTCACGTATGTACCTTTGTCGCTCTCAGTCCCATAATAGTGACCATTTGCAGATGGGGATCTTTACGGAGCTCTCCGTTTTATACAGCAAATATAGACCTGGCAAACGTACGTGTAACTCATACGGTCCTTCAATTGCTGATTGCCTCTACTCCTAGTCATGGAACACCTGAAGCTCTTCGTGTCGCGAATCAACATCCCAAAGGTGAATTATCTTCCTTTATATGGCATACACGTAGTCATTGGTATACTAGGTCATCAAAGCTACGGAGAAAGCGCATCTCTGGCCCGAGCTTGTTTTCCTCTACACAAAATATGACGAATTTGTGAGATCACCTACCCTTTCTTGTATTCTCGCTGAGTTTGTGCAACCAGGACAATGCTGCTCTTGCCATGATTGAACGTTCGCCCGATGCTTGGGAGCACAGTCAATTCAAGGACGTGATTGTCCGTGTCGCTAATGTCGAGATGTATGATGCGCTTTTTGCATTCTCGATTCTTGTACTAATATTCGGCATGGATAGCTACTACAAAGCCCTCACATTCTACCTACAAGAACAACCCACCCTTTTGACGGATCTCCTGAGTGTCATGATTCCCCGCATAGATCATGCCCGTGTTGTCCGCATGTTCCGTCAAATCGACCATATTCCCCTCATTCGCTCATATCTCATTGCCGTCCAAAACGTAAGTATTCTGAAACCCAAGCTTTGAACCCAATTTGACGATCTATGTAGTTAAACATTGAGGCAGTCAACGATGCATACAATGACCTACTCATCGAAGAGGAAGATTACAAGACTCTCCGCGACTCGATCGACAGCTTTGACAACTTCAACAACATCTCTCTTGCTCAACGATTAGAGAAACACGACCTTCTTGAGTTCAGGCGGCTTGCCGCACATCTTTACAAGGTGGGGTGGGTTTAATTCGTTGCCACGAGGTGCTCATAACCTTTCAGAAAAATTCACGATGGGAAGAGTCGATATCACTGTCGAAGCAAGACCAGCTATACAAAGATGCGATTGTTACCGCTGCTACGTCAGCTTCCACTGAAGTTGCGGAGGACCTTCTTTCCTACTTTGTCGACATCGGCAACAAGGAGTGCTTCGCAGTCGTCCTTTACGTGTGCTTCGACCTACTGCGGCCCGACGTTGTGGAAGAGCTCTCATGGCAGCATGGTCTCAACGACTTTTACATGCCTTACAAGATCCAGGTCTCGAGAACAATGCGCGAAAGGGTTCGCTCGTTCCACTATTGACACGGCATTGTGATTTACCCAATCAATATTCCAGCTGACTGCGCTCGAGAAGGAGGTCAGGGAACGCGCAAAGAAAGATATTGCCAAGGAAGAGCAAGAGGCTGAACAACCTATCATTAACCCTGGTCTCAACCGCCTGCTGATCACCCAAGGCAACGGGTTCGTATTCGAACTCTTTTTCGAGTTGCAGATATTGAGGATTCTCGTTCAGATACCCGAGTCAAGTTCCTCCAATGATAAACGGGACTGGCATGGGCGTGAACATGATCCCCGTATGTATTCCATTTTGAGAGATAGATCTGAATACTAAAGTTTGCCGACAGACAATGACAGGTTATTTCCCTTCCTGATGATACGACATTTATCCGATGAGACTAAAATGTATCGTAACGCATACTCGCTGATTTTCTAATGAACTCTTTCGTCTTTCATGGACAATTGAAAGAATACTCATCAAGAAATACATGTAGAACAAAGACAAAGGCAAGCATCCGTAGACGGACCACGGAGAGACTTGAGAGCAATCAGAAAAGTCCGTAAGATGCATATTCCGTCAAAGAGAGCACAAAAGAACGTATAGTCCTGAATGATACGATATCACATCGCTATGCAACCACCTGGTCCCTTGGACCGTGTGCTCAGCGACACACGTGCAGCTTCATAGAAAACCTCCGAGACCCCCCGGTTGTGTTTTGAGCTGCATTCTAGTGCAAATTCAGTCGGGGATGTATGCAAGATCGTTAACGCGTACCCAGGTATCGTGATGCTCTTATTCGTCGTGCAACGGCAAGGCCCTCTTCGTACTGTACCGAGTGCATTCCATAACGAGCAAGTCGTTCTCGAACGTTCCGATCGTCTCTGAGATCACACTTGAGTGCTATATTTGCCGGTCAGCAGGCTCCGATCCGCTCACGCACTCCAAGGGACTGACCGACGAGGATAAGCTATGAAAAACGATTCAGTCATACCCTGCTAAACGAAGCGTCAAGGGGTCGAATATACCTTGACTCCCGGACAAAACTCGAGGATCTCTTCTATCCACTGTAGCATTCGATCAAACCAACGTACGTACGAGTATAAAAGAGTAGAACTACCTACCTTTGTTTCTACGTTTTCGAGCGACGTCGGGTTGTCCACCTGCAAAGACCCAGAATCAACGTCGTCCCCCTCTTCGCTTCCACGGAATGGGCAGACTCACGGAGAAACATATCATGACGACGTGTGTCTCCGCATAGCTTAGTGATCTCAGCCTATCAAACTCCTCCTGTCCTAGGGATTTCTTGAAATGTCAGAAGTTGTGAACGCAAGACTCGAGATGGCCGGTCGAAGCACTCACCGGCCGTATCCCACAGGCTTAGTTCCACGAGCTGGTCGTCGACGTAGATATCATGAACATAGTTCTCAAATACGGTCGGTTCACTGTGCGATCCATGAAGCCCGGAATGTGAGGGTGACTCTTGGTCGATCCATCTCGCACTCACTATACTTGGGTGAAGAAGCCTCTGGTGAAAACGTTGAGTAGCGACGTTTTGCCTGTGAATGAGCCTGTGCTCAGCTGGCAGGGAAGACAAGTGACACCGCATGGGTACACACCGCAAGCACCATCTCCGCAAACCACCACCTTCCTTTGTATCTGGAAACATGTGCAAACGGTGAGCACGCTGCCTGGACACCACGTTCCACCGTCTTACAGGCCTGCGTCCAAAGCCAGTCTTGGAAGAAGAGCCACAGATCGGCATGAGGAATGGGGGCGAAACAAGTTCGTTGCACCGTCTTGCCTGTGTCTGCCATGTCGGTGCACTTTGTTTAGTCTTATTTGTCGGCACGAAGGTGGAGAGGGAGCAAGAAACGGATGCATCAAGAAATAAGGTACAATAATGTACAGCGGGGAGTAATGTATACATACAACGAGCATACGCCAGCAGTGTTCTCAAAACATATCTAGTCGATAGCACATTGGAAAAATCATGGATGGCAAGATAGAGGTCCAGGTCAACAACAAAACATACTCATCCATTACGGCCCAAACTCAAACCGCTAGCATTAACAAAGTCTTGCCAGGTGTTTTGCATCGTGTTGGCTTCTGGAGACTCTCGCCGAGACGAAGACATGTGACCGTTCACCTGAGGATAGCCATTCTCGGAGACCATCCCGTAGTCATAGACAGGGAAATAATTAGGGAATTGCCCAGGAACCAGTTCCATTGGCTGTATTTGTACCGGGCTGTCATTATATCCAGACGTTTCATATTGTTCTCTTATGGGGGTGTTGTAAGTGGATGTGTCGGCGTATGTTGGCACGTTGGAGTGAGACCCAGAACCGTGGCCGAATGTTTTCAAATAGTCTACGACGGTGGGATGGACTTGGTTGCTCCCCGTTGCCAACGGTAGTGGTACCACCGGATTCAAGGACGTGGGCGAGCGGTCAATGACTGCGGGTGATGACTGCGGTGACAGCGAGTCTTTCTTGGCTACAAGCCGCGTCTTCCCACCAAGCGTCGACAGTTCGTCGTCCTCTTCGAATGGCGACTCCGGTTCAGAATGACTCGACAACTGACGCGCGAGCGGCGAGATTTTGCCCCTTCGGAACTCGTTCAAACTAATATGTGCCTTCTTTTGCAGTGCAATCATGATATCCTGAAGGCTGAGTGAGCAGCCGAAGGTAGGATGTAGCGCAGACACAGGCGTCCTTACCAATACAGGTTGAGCGCGAAATCCTCGTGCTGCCTTGGAAAAGAGTTCACATGCAGAGTCCAACTGCACGAGTGCAGAGGGTGCCAAACTCATCGACGGACACCTCGTGACAACAGAACCCAACACGATCTACAATTCACATCACAATAGGAATTCGAGGGACTCGTCAGTACTTCCCTCATAACGGAATTCAATAATACCCATAGGCGTACGTACCGCAGATGAAAACATATGGGTCCACAAAAACCACATTCGTTCACTGATTTCTTTGAGTTGTGTGTGAAGGTTTCGCATCAGAGCGACAAGCGAGCCGGCACTACGGTAAGCAGCGATAACCGAAGTGCCATACGGACTACCGAGTGGATCTTTGGGGTGATCGGTAACAGCACGGGCGAAAAAGCTCCGATGGAGATAGAGCAGATCTGAACAAAGCAGTGTCAACGGCAACCCCTCACCATGTTACACGTGAAAGCTCGTGGGTGAAAAGAAGTAAAGCATGGTCAGAGACTTACTCATTTCACGAAGGGCGAGAACGATATGTCGTTGAAGAATCAGCGTCACGCTTTCCTGATGTCGTGACTCCGAAGGTGACGAGTTGCCAAATCCAGCGACTTGCAAGTTAGGAGGGACGGGGAATGCACGCAACTTGCGGTCCAATTGAAGGACTATGGTGTACGTGGGTGACTTGGAACCGAAAGCTTGATCGTGGACCACACTCATGCATTCTGACGTGAAGCGGTGTTTCCAAGTATGGACTGCAAGAATACCATCAGAAAAGGCATGTTTCTATCGCGTAACACGCACATGATTCATCACCAGGATCAGAATAAGGTAGCTTGCAGTCGATATGTGATAGATAGAACGTCGGTGGACGTCCGAACGTCCAGCACTTTAATGGTTATGAGCGTTTGGTGTTGCTTATATTCCCATTTCCACTCACCTGCCAGGAGTCGTACGTGTACAACTCCCAGAACAATTCACGGCGGCGCAACGTCTCCTTTTGGTCCACCCCCCATTTGCTTGGATCGCGATCTGTATGACAAATAAGCAATTCAGTAAGTGTTCGTTACCCAGTCAGGGGACACTAACGCAGCCCAATCTGATTTGATTACGGGAAAAAAATATTTGTTTATCGTATAACAATTAGTAATCAGGAGCACTCACGCATTGCGCAATCTTCACGGCAATGCCGATGATGGCCCAGCGTGTTCCAGAATTTGACCCGTGCCTGTCAGATAAGAAGAGGTAAAAGGTCATGAGGAACTGCGAGACCTGAATCAGCGTCGCATTCCCGCAACACGACGAACAAACGTGCCAATGTTTGTACTGCACTGATAGTAGGATCCTCGAAGAGCGAACTCTGGTACAATGAGGCACGCGCCAATTGGTGGTACTTTTCAGCCTCGATGTTGTAAGCCGGATACTTGATATCTACAAGGCTGCCGATTGCGAGGACCATGAAGAGGAGCGCGAGCTTGTGAGAGAGAAGTGGGTCATCGGATGGCAGGGCGGCGTCTGGTGAATAAAACATTGCATAAATTTCGTCGAAAAAGTCTTGTTCACTGATCGGATTGTACCTGAAACGGCCGATGAGAAGTTCATGCGGTAACAAGGAGCCGAGGTTGCTCACATCCAAGCCCCAAACGTGTAGTATACCCGGCAGAGGTAATGGGCTTTGGGTGACTCGGGAAGATACCAGACGAGCTCTCGTAGACGGACATTTTCGACCTCGATTGGATAGGACGTTGGAACGAACGGAAAGGCACCACTGCGCACTAGGATTTCTGGTGGAAGGATATTCTGTAGCGAGGCCAGCCGGCCTTCCTCGGACTCTTGAGAGTCCTGGGCTTCCGAGGCCTCATTCTAGGTGCACGTCAGATTGGTCACGCAGCAAGAGATCGTTGAACGCTACCTGCAAAAAGTACTGGAGACGATGAAAAAATTCGTCAATGAAACACGTGTGCGATGTGTATGACTCACCCAAGAATTTGCTATCGATCCGAAATATTTGGTACCTCCTGATGCGTTGATGGACAACGAGCCGAAAGCGTCGACGATCTCGCCATTTGGCTCTTCTTCCTTGACGCTGCCTCTGGGAATGTTACGGTGGCTGGGTGGCTCTCTTTGTAATGGGGCTTTGATCTGGAGAAGGTCTTCTGCGAGGAGGGGATGCCTATCGGGGGAGACGAGGGAATGGGAGTGTCGCAAGGCGTCCTCGAGCTCGCGAACACGATTGCAAAGGACGGTTATTTTTTCGTGGAGTTCCTGGGTCGACGCGAGTACGAATCTGCGATGCCTGAGGAGAAGGGGGACTAGGACGAGCATGGAGGAGACATACCGATTACCCTGACCGGTGGTCAACGAGCCTGAAGCGCAGGAGCGATTACGTCGAGGAAGGTGGGGAAGCAGGGCGAGGATGACGTACCGTCCGGACAGATCGCGCCACAGCCGCGCTTGACGCAGGAGCCACAGGGAATGTTTCTGTCGCAGCGCAGCTTGAGGCTGGAGAATGCGGATGAGAGAGAGGGGAGTGGGGAGGACGGGGGTGACGGACCGTCTGCACTCGGCGCACGAGAGACGTGTTGCGCCCTTTCTGCGTTTCTTTGAGGCGTCTGCAAAGAGATTGGGCTCCATGCGGGGTGGGAGGAAAGAAGGAGACGGAGGAGGAGGAGGAGCAAACAGAGAGGAGGCACGGCTCGATGGAGTCCCGGAGGAAATTCGAGATTTCCACGGGTGCACTAGAAATGCCCATATCTATGCAGGCGATAAATTCCATACTTGGATATCGCAAAATGCGAATTTACTGCCAACCTTCGCGGAGTTGAAGCGGAGTTTATAAACTCGGCCAGTATTCGGCATATGCCCGACGCTGCTCGACCTCGTGTCCTGCCACGCACAGAGATTCCCTTCGGCGTCCTGAGCGTCCACCGGCCCAGCAGTGAATCAACATGCCCCCCTCCCCCCCCTCCCTATCTCCGCGAACACACCGCCTCGCCCGCAGCCCCGCCGTCTCCGTGCCCCGCCATGCACACGGCGAAGCCCTCCAGACAATGTTGCCTGGTACATGACAGATCTCGGCCGTGGCCCGACCGGGTATTCCGTCATTCGTTGCACCCGCAGTTGCGTCTGGCAGCGGGGCTGATGCACATGGTTTATCCGACATGATTTCTCACAGACAATGGCCAACTTCGATTAACGACCGCCAGTCACACCACCCAATCTCACATGTACCCACCTCGATGTGCGCGCCTTTCTGCGCACGATCCTCCAACACGATGGCCTTGACCATCCGTCGACGGCAAATCACACAACAATGTCCCCCTCCCGTGTGACAATGGCCGAAACATGGTCTGAGTTGAAACGTCGAACACTTCCCGGCGCGTGTGTTTCATCCCGAGGATCTCGTCTCCACCAGCTACGCCCCTGGAGGTACCAGCGGACGTGGACCAGAAATGAATCAGCACTCACTCCCTTCTCGAGTCTACTCCGCACCTCACACGTTCTGATCGAATGATCGTGAATCGCTCTACTCAACCAATGGAAGCATTTCCGCCCAGGCGAAACGGCTTCTGTTACCCAGTCCTTCTCATGTACCACAAGCATTGTTTGGGATCGTGCCTCCCTACGTTCATTACGGAATCCTGACATCCTGACAGCAACATATGTAGACATGTATATACAACTCGGCTGGGTTAATTGCGTTCGCATCTGGTGCGTCCCTCGACGCAGGATGGAAAGTACACAGATTTCAGGACGATTTTGCTACACTTGCCGATATCATACGTCAAGATGTCATGTTCTACTCATGAAACTCGATCTGCAGACTAGCCACGCGGACCAGATGACACGCGGGCCCCTTACCGTCTGCGAAAATGCGTCGTGTAGAGAGAGGAAACCCACATACCCACCATAGCTCTCTCCGACTGGCCGCCGCTATCAATTCCAAGTTGCTTCTTCCCACCCGCCGCCACCGCAGAGACGAGAGACACGACAAGGAAGAGTACAACGCCACACACGACTTCAAACATACGGCATGGTTACACCGAAATGTCTCAAAACCACGTTCTTCAGCGGCCGGGTCGCTGGAGCCTCGTCATCTTGAAATTGCGAGCCTGTCAACGCCTAGAAGTAAGGGAAACTCGCCGAGCCTACAACCAGCCACGCCAGTGGTTTCCGCAACTGTTCGTGAATCTCTGACCGAACGTTCAAGGATCTCAGCCTTCACATGGACGACCAGTTGTCGACATGGCTAGTAGTGGACTCGGAGATCCACTTCTTCGGCGGAGATATGGCACGATGAGATCGAAACTATATGTAAATAGAGGACAGTCGGGACAATGAAGCCCCTGTAACGATCAACAAGGCAAGAAACGCGCGCACCAGTCGGTTGATTACATGCATGAGAGGTTTGAGATGCAATGGCACCGTCGAGTTATGCGACGGAGAGAAGCTGGTCATCCTCCGAGATGGACTCATTAATGGTGGAGTGGAAATACATTGCGTAATGCCCGATGAACATGTGAGAGGAACACGAGCGGTCGATCAATCGATCACTTACGACCCCGTCTACATCGGCGCCTCTGGCGTAGGGCTTGACAACGGGCGCGCTCATAATGGTGCCGTCAATTAATCCCGCCAGCCATAATGGTGCTCGACAAACGTGAACATCCTGCACGGCGGC
>JBBPUB010000027.1:7478-19962 GCA_038094415.1 Xerocomus alliaceus | reverse complement strand
GTGTCAACCAAAGTACATGGACAAGGGTTCGTGACTCACTATTACTCGATCAGGACGAATCGTAAAATGGGCCATAGACACTCCTAGCGCCTGTATGTCAGCGACGCTGGGACCTGATAGAAGAAGTCAGGCCCATTATTCACCACGGAAGATCGCCACGGAAGACAACATGTATCGCAGCTACTTGCGCTCGACGACCTCGTACATGGTGTGACTATCGAGAACAGACGATCAAGCTCGTTGTCCACGAGCCTTGGCATGTGAATCGTTTGTACTGCCCTGCCAGTATTTATACTGATCGGTGCAGTTTTCGTGTCATACCCTGCGCATAAAAAAAAGAGATCACTGTCGTGAACGGACGCTACTAGATGATCATGAGGCAGAACGCACTTGACCACCTAGTCGAGTCGCGCGGTGGAAGGTCCATACAGGGGAAGGTCCCATCAAAGCTGGCAGGACAGATAGGTTGGTACGACGACCGATACGTCGTGGTTATCCCCGCAAGCCGTGACTTTCACGACGTTCACCCTTTAATATGGTGAAGTGGTGGGCCGAGCGTGGCGGGGGCCACAGCAGCTTGTTGACTGCACGTCGTGCATCGATATCGACTCTTGGCTATTAAAAAACCCTGGTCCAGGGTGTCCATAGTTCGTAAGCGATGCGATTCCTGCAGCGAATCGTCCAAGTGCTACGTACAACTCACACTATCGCACCGGTCTGGTGACCAGCTCATCTTCTGGCCTGCTGGTGCATTCAATAGAAGGCTTCGTCTTGATCGGAAAAGGCATGTGATGGGATCGACGGAAATTGACCAGCTTCTAGGAACAGAATAGTACAAACGGTACACTACATATCCAGGTCATCATAATGTGCCTATATAATCCAAGAGAAGTCGAGTCTCGAAGTAGCGGGTAGCTATAGTATCTAAATGCGTCTGATATCAGACTCGTATCCCAGAAGTGCGAGAGCGAATTAGAAGTCCTGTCACTCATATGGCAACGGGGATAAAAACAGCGTCTATTCCAGACAGGGAGGGAAGCCCACCCGTCTTTCGCTCTGGACTTGCACCAAGATCCCTTGCCGAGGAGCCTGAAGCAACGCTCGTCGTGTCTCTAACCAGCACGCTCGGCCTGGGAGGCTCACTTGCGGGACTCACAGGCTCGGCGAGAGATTCCTCAATGGATGACGTATCTGACAATCCATTATACATCGCTTCTTGTTCGGCGCGCGGCGATTTGACGGGCGTTATGGAAGAGATGCTAGCACTTCGAGCCCCAAAGAATTCGCCAAGCTTCTTGGATAGTGGCTGAGGAGGCGGTGATGACACGATGTTAGGGGTGGTGTCAGGTGGTATGGTGGATACGGGTGTCGCGCCAGAAGGATTTTTAGCTAATGGTTCAGTTCGCCAGAGCTTGAAGCCCCAACCCCCCGTAGTTTGAACGGCCTTCTTTGGTTCGGCGTGAGAAGATGGTGGTGTTGCTGTAGATCCACCCGCGTTTGGTGTTGAGACGCCGACGTTGTTTTCCTCTATGAATGCACGAAGAGCCTTGACGCATAACTCGGACGCTTCTTGTGCTTCGTTCGCTTCGTTTAACTCGTGCTTTGCATCATCCAACTCTACTCGCATGGCATTGAGCTCCTTGCGGAGCATCTCAACCTCGGCTGACTCATCCTGCAGGAAGATAGAGGGGGGAGGGGATGTGCGGCCAAAGATTCCAGATGACCGGGGCTGGGATGCTAACCTGTTTGCCAGCATTGCGTTGTCGGGAAAGGTAAAATTGGTGGGACCAGGACTGCCATGGGGTGAGCCACCGTCGAACTTTGCAAAACTCGAGTCTGAAACAGATGAAATGCGCCGGTGCGCATTGATCCGGCCAGCGCTTGAGCCCGTGAGCGGTGCGAATGACGTCCGCTTTGATGATTGAGGGCCTGCCAAGGTTGCGAGACTAGCCCTGGAAAGGTCGAGGGCCGAGGGGACTTGGCTTTGCCTTCGACTCTCGGACTGAAGGCGCATGAGTCCCCGCCTGGGTGCAACATTGACAGCTGTTCACGACGCAGGACGGGAATGACATACCTGCTCTCTTCGACTTTTGTCCGCAACACGGAGATGGTATTTTCATCGTCCCTCGCTTTACTCATCGCGGTATCGAGCTCCTCCTGGAGTTTGGAGCACCTGTCCGACATGTGGGCGAGGGTGTCTGTGAGATCCCTCTCCCTGGCCTGGCTCTCAGACAGTGACTTGGCGAGTTCGTCCCGGTGACGACCGGCGTCTGCTAGGGACGACCTGAGGTTAGTGACGAGGTGGGCAAGGACCTGTGTGTCGAGCGACTGTGGCCGCTGTGCGTCTGCCGGCGTGGGGGGTGGAAGGGACTCGCTGTCGAGCTGACGCTCGAGCTCGAGTGTGAGATCTATAGAACATGGTCTTTCTTGCGTGTCGCCTGTCGTGGACATGGTTCAGGTCGATGTCGGGGTTTTCATGCAGGGGCACGTCCAGCCACGTCGCGTCCGCCGCAACCATCCTGCCCAACCCGCCCGTGCACGTGACTCACAACCATCAGTGGTGCACCGCCTCAGCTGGAGCAGATATCATACATCTCGTTTACGCTGCCTAATCGACATCGTTTGTCTATATCCTTTGCGTATCTCAAGTGTGTGTCAGTGGATCAATGCAAATGATGCCATCACGCTCGCTCCACGGATAACCCCAACGGTGCAACCATTCTCGAACACCCGCGGCAAGGCGAGCACGGGAGGCACCTCTAGCTGGGTCCTGAGTTCCCGTGTGCTTCTCCTCTCCGACGATGGTATACGCTACAAAACCGTCAGAACAAAAAGAATCGTCCAAGAAGGATGCTGACCAAGACCCAAAAAGTGTTCCCGCTCCAGCTTCCAATGCAAGTTAGCCCATCTCAAAGCAGTCCAGCCTTCACACACTCACCGCAAGCACGAATTCCTCCAGTACTTCAGTCGCTTCATTAGAGTGTAGTCCGTGTAGATCGAGGATGACTTCTGTCCTTTCCTCCGAAGACAATCTCGATTCACCACCAACGTCCTTGCTTGCAATACCCAAACATATCCCCAAACCGCCACCACATGCGCGTCCTCGCATGCTCCGATCTCCTAGATCGTCTGACCAGTTCAGATCCCTACTTTTGACTGCCTGCTCAGCGAGCTTGGCACGTTCTCTTACTAGCCTTCCGGCAGCCTCTGTCATCTCACTGCTCATCTTTGCGTTAAGGTCGTGCCCTTCGCGACTGAACCGCTTGGCCGCAGCACCATCTCCCCGTCTCCATGCATCAGCAGCTCGCGAGAGACAAGCATTTCGGGCGGCACCCAACTGTAGTGCACGAGAACGGTACGACATGTAGAGGTTATTCACCGACTCTCCCGTTGGCAGTGTGGGCAAGAGCGTCGGCAGACGCAACTTGATGCGTGGAGAAGGCTTGGGTGCGACGATCGTGGTTCGGAGTTGCAGATTGTCGGCAGAATTGGTGCTGGAAAGTGGTTCGCGCCGCGTAACCATTGCCCGATCAATGGGCAGAGGTGCTGGTACAGGTCGTTTTACTGCGGCCGCAAACCGAGTACGGCCTGGATCATGCTGCCAATTTCCATGTGCCCTTTTGTTTCTTCCGTCGAAGCCAAGCGCAGGAAATTCATCTGGGGGTAGACCGGAAGTTCCAGTCGGATTCCCGGTGTTGTGATGCAGATTGGTCCGGGAAAGTGCATTCGTGACGGTCGTCACATCGACATCCTTCGGCAGATGGTGCAAAAATTCACATTGGTCCTGCTTTGCACACGTCCCACGCAGCCAAAATCGGCACAAAGCACGCTCAAGATCATGGCTAGAGCATGAGCAAATCAGTGGAGGGAGATTACGGACAGTTGCAAGTGCATTATACCTGAATCGACAATCCGCCCGCAGACACTCTCCAGCGAGATAGTACCTGCAGACTCGATTCCCACCTGGAACAGGTCGTACATTGGTACCTCTTCCAGGTTGCCTTGGCACGCTGGTATAGCCAGACCGTCCGCCACGCAGCAAGCCTACGGGACCATCCCTTGTGACCAATGTGACACGGCCACCCATCGACTGCATTCTCGTCTGCGCGTGCTGAGGGGGAGATGGTAATGCACGATCGACAAGCCAAGCCATCGCTTTCTCGAAATCATATCCGTTTTGAGAGAGCGCGTCCTCAAGCTCGGAAGGAGCAAGGGTCGAACCAAAGACGGAACTCAACACGTCAAGGGGGGTCATGCCATCAGTGAGGTAACCGGACGTATCCGGGTCTTCATCTGGTGTATCATATTGAGAATCGTAATCGTATCCGGTCGTGTAATATCCAGCACGAAGGTCGTCGGGAGAGTGACTCGAGAAGCCTGAGTCAGACCACTGATCAAAGTCTGTAACAGTGATAGGATGGAACGAAGGGGGTGCCGTCCTCGGTGCAAAGGGATCAAAGGGATCATCATCATCATCATCATCATCATCCTCTTCTTCCCCTACTTTCGTAGAGGAGCGGAGTTGGCTTGGTGTAACAGCCCGAGAGGGGATGCTCTGATCAGGAAGAAGTGGAGCAGCGATCGCAAGGTTAGACGTGGCTCTAAGTGGGCTATGAGACCACAAATCAGGAGATGGCGTATCAGTTCGGCCAAAGCCTGACAATGTAGCTGGGTTGGAAGAAGCAGCAGACAGGGGTCTGGGAATGGGTTTGAATTCTGTCGCCTTGGCACTGAGCAGTCTTGGAGAGGAAACGGGCGACGCAGGAAGGCTTGCAGTAAACTGAGCGTGTGCCTGGCTAGCTTGGGAGTGCACGAGCACGGGTGAATTCATAGGTGACACGCTACGAACGGAGACATAAGAGGATGCATTACCGCCGACAAGGGGGGACGAGACAGGGGTGTGTGGTCTACGGAAACCCATAGAAAAGGGAGAATTCGGAACTGAAGAAGGGGTATCGGGTCTGTTGGGCCGTACAGAGTGAGAAGATGCCCTGGAAGAGGGGCGTGAAGGGCGTCGAGTTGGTGTGAGGAACAGGAACGGAACGCCTGCCACGTCGTCGCGATGCCTGTGCATGAGGTCGAGGACATGCTGTTCGACCTGCGATGGAGTTAACTGAAATGGGCCAGACAGGTTGGAGACGGGCCACTGACCATATCGTCATCGACACCGCACTCGGACTTGAGAAGGTCTTTGAGAGTGTCCTCTTGTTCGTCGGCGAGAAGGGATGCTACCCTGTTCACCAGGGCGGTACTGACGCGGTTTGGATCGTCACTGTCATCGGCATCGTATCCGTCGAGTGGAGATCTGTGCTGCCGAAATACAGCGGACAGCTGCGCACGCGTGTGGGGAAACCGCTGAACCTGGCCCGCAGAACCAAGGCCGTGTTCAGCTGCATTGTCGTTGGTACCATCTGCGCTGAGCGGGGAGAGCGCAGGAGGTAGCATTAGCGTCTGGGGCATCGGTTGGTGACAGTGGGAGATGGGACGGTGATCTGGGACTGTGCATAGGATGTTGAGCGCCTCCGCATAAAAACTTGCTTGACGAGCACCGAAGTGAACGAGTCCACACAAATTAATAACGTTATTGTCAACGCCGTCGCCAACGACGAGCACGTTCGTCTGAAACGCTCTTGTATTCTACGTATGACATATATGACGGTCTCACTCGTCCCACTGAACAAGTACATATTCTTCTCGCCAACATTCCTTGTCCTCCTGTCCTCCGTCGTCCAGGCAGCAGTCGTTCCCACAAGAAAACACCATGCAGGTACCCCATTCCATTCCTCGACTCCCTGGTCCTTTTCTGCGTTCAAGTGCATCCTGCACTGCTTTGATCCTTTGTTCGTCTGTCAATCTCTGCACATCCAGATGCTTGTCATCGACTGAGTCTCTTAGGACGTTAATTAAATTGGGCATCAGCTGGCACTCAAACATCCGGCTCGACTTGCAACAAGGACACGAGGGGATCGATGCCATGCTATAGGAACGCTTCGTTGGCAGAGCGACCTTGAAGTCGCCTTTCGTGATAGGGAGGTGCGCCCGGGTAGCTGCAGGGAAAAGCTGTTCAAACACGCGATCTCTTGCAAAAGGTAGAGGGATTCCTCCAAGTTCGTAGCTGCAAGGTACAAATCTTTGGTCCAATCCGGATATCATCCACGCTGATAACACACCGAAGGCATTGCTCTCCAGCGAATCCAACGCGCTTTGTGAACCGATCGAATACACCATCCATCTTCAACGAATTTTCGTATGTTTCGAGTGCCCAAGTCGCATCTTTCCCGGCTTTGCCATCCGTTTCAACGTGACCCTCTATTCTAGCGCTTGCAGAGGTCTTTGCCTTGGAAGGTTGTGGAATGTATTCGGATAGTGTCGACAAGTATACCGCAGGATAGGATGGTGCAGCGGCCCAGAATGAATCTGTCACTCTTGTCGAAGTCATAGCTGTGATGAGTGAGTCCTCAGACGAGAGAGAATCGTCACTGTCTGCATCGCTATAACCGCCGCGATTGTGCTCGGACTGATCAGGGGTACTAGTCGCTGGGTTGCCAAAAATTTTGTCACCCAGACCACAAGCAAAGGTTGGCGGCTCGGTGATGGTGCTCATCTGAGTGACTGTCCAATCAATAAGGGGCCAGTATTAGTGTCGCTACTTACAGAGAATGGGTTAGCAGACGCTGTTGGCCTTGGAGGCGGAGACGTGATTATCTTCTGCTGTCCAGCCTCTCGCGTTTTCTTTTTCTTGAGTTTGGCTGCATAGATAGCATTATACCTCAGGCCGCGCCATGCCCGTATGCTGTTCGAATTTAAGAGGTATGACCCGTTCGTACTAAATCTTGCTCACCTGCCAGTGTGCCTTTGACAAGTGGAACGCGCACAACCCCAGACATACAATACGCGATCCATGGGGCTGCCTTCAAATGGGCACCACACCTGCAGGAGGAGTTCCATAGGATCCGAGCAGACTTTGCACTGGGAAGAGGGAAAAGGGGGTTCGCACGAAGGCAAGAACACCTTGGAAAACGAAAACAATTTAATCTGCATTGACATGTTGTTCGTACGTTGGACAAAGACCGAGTTCGTACAGGAAGACCACCGATGCGAGAGACTGCAGCATCTTTAGTGTCGGCATCGGTCTCCACACTCCCGTCGGGAACGCCAAGCAGGACATCTGTTTCCATGCCGGCACTGATATCCTCGTCGGAATCTGACCAGTCATCCTCAGTCGAGACGAGCATACTGTCAAAAATGGGATCAGCAGGGAAGAGGTTGGCAGTATGAAATGTGAGACAAGGATCAGATATGCATGAATGGTAATAAGAGGATTCGTCACAGCAAACAGCGAGAGGAAACCTCGCGCAGAACACCTCGGACTCGTCATCTATGTATTCATCCCATCAAAAAAAGGACTAGACTGTCTACTTACCTGGCTTGAGAAGAGAGACGTAGGGAAAAGCAATGATAGTGCATCCAAGCAAATTTATCTGGATGCGATCGCTGATGAGAAATATTTTCCTCATTTGGACCGGAGGTGTTAGCGCAACTCACTGTCAGCTGTTGGTATCGTCTCGGTTTCGTTGGCGGAGATGTCTGCCCCGGATGCACGGACGCGCAGAAAGATCAGTCTACAGCCAGCCAGGGTCCTCTCTGCCTCGTACGTCGTCTCGTCGTCTGCCCCGTCCCATACTCCTATGTGAGTCACCACAGACTTGGCACAAGAGCATTCCCCAAGATACTCCTCTCGAACATCCTCTTTGTTCTTGCACTCTTTGCGGCCAAGGAGGCCCTTCTCTCCTATGATGTCGGTGTCTTCTGGGTGGTTATGAGAGTACTCGCCTTGGGTGCCTTGGGCACATTGGTCTGGGAGGGTTTGACGTTGGAGTTTTCGAAAGGGACGCATGTCGAAGTAGGTTATTATCAACCCCATCTGTCATATCATCTTACAACGCCTGTAGTGGGCGGCACTGGGCGTATCCTCGCTTTTGCTCTTCGTGCAACAGGCAGCGCTATATACTGCCCTCTATCGACTGCCTTCACTCCGGTATGTTCACTGTGTGGTCCTCTTACGATTAGAAAAAATGACACCTTCCCAAAGTGTTATTCTATTTATCCATTTTTCCTCTTCTTGGGTGGACGCGATGGTAGTCTCTTTCTTCCGTCGGTCGGAATACTACTCAAATCTTGTTCCCAGATATCTCGTCCCCTCATTGTGCTGTGCTCCTTCGCCTTATCGTTTTTCGCTGACATCACCTTGTCCCACAAAGCCCCTGCCGACATCCTCCCTGGTTACGTCTGTGTCATTCTTCACGGACTGGCTACCTATGCTTTGGAGCATCTTCGAGGTGTCTTGTCACCTACAATCACTCCTACCATGGCCACTGCCGCGAGCACATTTGGCGCTGCATTACTTGGTCTTCCCTTCTATGCCTTCAAGTGTGCATTGGTAAGCTTCTTACTCATGCAGGTAGTTCTCTACCTGATATCGTCAGCTCGATTCCCGCCCATCGCCTGTCGTCCCTCTGATATCTTTGGCCGTCCTTCCTCTCCTCACTTTTAACACTGTATTCTTGGCGCCAGACACTAGAACGAAGCAGTATAATTCTCAACAAGCAGTACAGGTGTTCCTGTTATCTTATCCTTCGGCTTTCCTAGTTGCTATTGCCATGGGACGTCTTGGATTTTCCCAGAACCCCCATTGGATCGATCTCGTGCTCGGCACGATGCTTTACTACGGTATGACGCATAGCAGACCTCAGAGTGTCGACTCACTTGAATTGCAACAGCAAAGTACCCGAGTGATGATCAGACCCTTTCGTTTTCTCCCCAAACACCGATATCGAAGCTTGTTCGCTTCTACCTCAATTCTATACTTTCAGACAACGAATCCAGGAAGATCTTTTATTTCTTGGCACTAAATTTATGTTACATGCTCGTACAAATGCTTTACGGGGTTTGGACAAACAGCTTGGGACTTATTTCAGATGGTGAGTGATTGCACATAGATGTGCATCAATATTTATCGAGAGCTCCCGAATGTCAAGCAATTCATATGGCGTTCGATTGTCTGGCTATTGGCGTCGGGCTACTGGCTTCAGTCATGGCCAAGTGGCCCCCAAATGAACGGTTCACATATGGGTAAGCCTTCTCAACGTTGCAATATGTAGAGACAATCATACTGAGGTTTGGTCGACAAATTTTGTCCGTCTGTAGGTATGGCAGAATTGAGACATTATCAGGTTTTGCAAACGGAATATTTCTCATCTTGATTTCAATCTTTATCGTATTCGAAGCGGTCCAGCGACTGTAAGTCTATATGGTACACTTGATGTCGTGCTGATAACCTGTGGTCATTATATCCACCAGCCTAGACCCGCCGGAGATGTCAACGAGCCAACTCCTGCTGATTAGCTCGCTTGGTCTTGGCGTAAACTTGTTTGGCATGTTCGCAATGGGGGGGCATCACCATCATCATCACCATGTAGGTGTGAATTACTGGACAGGGATGCCTAATGAACTAATGGCCGGTATAGGGTCATAGTCATGAGCATGGATGTGGACATGGACACGGACACGACCACGCCAACGACGGGCATTCTCATGGTAGTCACTCGCATCCGCATGATAACCATCCTCATCACGTAAGTGAGCATGGGATGACTAGCTTGCATGCCAGTCATCATGTGCACCAGAATTCAGATATACATACCCTCGACTCCTACGATCACCGTAAGCACAACAGTGCTCATCGCAGCCATAGCTATGCCACTGTGGCACTTTCACAACAGGATTCCCATGCACAATCCCATCACTGTCATGAGCAACAACGAAGTGAACCTCCGCATATTCACTCGCACGTGCATGAACATTCCAACCAGTCTTATTCCGATTCCCGCTCTCTACCCGCTGATGGAGAGCAGATCCAACATGGTCTGAAGTCTTCCGCAATCAGGGAACGAAAACCCCATTCTCGTGGTCCATCACTTCAAATTACGCTTGAAAACAATCAATCACCTTCAGCACCCGCAGCTCAAGTTCCATTTCCGTTGTCGTCGCCCGTGGATTCGCCGATTTCCCCTCTTTATCCCAGTACATTCAAACGTGACCATCATCCCGTGCACCACCATGGTGTCACACACGGAGACATCGCTCACTCGTATGGACACGATCACGATCACCACGGCCACAGTCACAACATGCGAGGGGTATTTCTACACGTAATGGCGGTATGTTCCCTCTTGTTTTCTAAGAACGAGTCTCAACGATATTAGGATACTCTTGGTTCTGTGGGAGTTATTGTCTCGACACTCCTCATCCAGTATTATGGGTGGACAGGCTTTGATCCTATCGCTTCCCTTTTTATCGCTGTGCTTATCGTTGCAAGTGTAGTCCCTCTCGTTATTGATACTGGGCGGGTGCTCAGCCTAGATTTGGGAGACAACGAAAGTAAGATTCAAATGGCTTTAAAGGAGGTATGGAATTGGAACATCCATTGAAAAATAATCCTGACGTATGTTGCTGCGTACAGCTTGAAGACGTGGAAGGTGTTGCCTCGTATTCTTCTCCACGATTTTGGCCCAAGGATTCCTCCAGCATCGTTGGTTCTATCCATGTTCAACTCTCATATTCTGTGTCTCAGACAGTCACACATCCATCCGACGTGCCAAGCAGCAAACAGTCGAATATTGACCGCGTGCTGGAACGCGTGGACGCTCTCTTGAAAAGCAGAATACCAGGGTTGGAAGAGGTTACAATACAGTTGGAGGAAGCTTCTGGAGGGTAGATGCAGTAGTGTAGCATGGATGAACCTTGGTAGTGCTGGATACCTTCAACCTCCCACTGCAGGGATCACGTGTTTGGGAATATCTCGAAGTGCTTAGTGACGTAAGCATATATAACACCATTCTATTTCCCTTCTGACCACGTTGAGGCGCTCGCGGCTTGCAGGCGTCACCTCGTTCTGACTGCCATAGGTCAACCTTTGAACCGATACCGTGGCTGAATTTGAAGTTTTGACAACTCAGGTTTCAATATCTTATGGCAACATCAAAGGATGTAGTCGAGGAGGATGTAGCAGAATTGAAGAGGAGTATCGCTATGGGTAGTCAAAATGTGGTCTCCTCCGCCAGTGAGTGGTGCCATTCACAGCTTTGGCACAGTGTTTTCGAGTCGACATTCAGGACTGTCCATTGTCTCTTACTGTCTTGCCTCTATCCTCATGACTGTCATGAACAAGGTATGCTACCCACGCATATTCCGTACCAACTGATTCACCCTAGCGTAGTTTGTGGTATCTGGACGTCAGTTCAATATGACCTTTCTTTTGCTCTCTTTGCAAAGTATCGTCTGTATTGCATGTGTGGTGGCTGTCAAAAAACTGGGCATTATTTCGTTTCGCGACTTCAGCGTGCAGGATGCGAAAGCATGGTTCCCTGTGAGCGCCTTGCTCGTCATCGTCATATACACTGGATCCAAGAGTCTCGTGAGTAACTGGCACGTCGGTCGACCTTTTCAATCTCTGAACCATTCGTTCGAAGCAATACCTCACCATACCAGTCTACACGATCTTCAAGAACCTGACCATCATCCTTATAGTATGTCTCCCCTCGTAGTCGAGTGACATTGCTCATTGTTCTATTTCAGGCATACGGGGAAGTTATATGGTTTAACGGGCGGATTACCGGGCTCACCATAATTGCGTTCTTATTAATGGTGGGTATCATATCCTAATAACACAGGTGTGCTTACTCCCGTTCGCCAAATGTCAGATACTTTCTTCTATACTTGCAGCATGGACAGATGTGAGCAGTATACCAAATGCGACTGACAATATTCCACCAGCGAGTGCAGCTATGGGTATTGGCCTGGAGCTCGTCTCCAATATGATAAAGCGTTTACATATAGGGTACTTCTGGATGTTGCTTAATTGTTTAGCAAGTGCTGGTTATGCGAGTTCCTTTTCAGCCTTGTCTTGGACTTGAAGAATTGCTAACGACAACTCCCAACAGGTTCTGCTGATGCGAAAACGCATTAAAGTTACAGGGTTCTCCGATTGGGATTCGATGTTTTACAATAATTTACTGTCCATCCCCATAATGGCCGTGTTTTCTATCCTCTTGGAGGACTGGGGAACAGAGAATCTCTCGCGTAATTTGTGAGCGCATCTGACTACCTCGGATCCCACCTCACATACAGACAAATGTACTCTTATCAAGCCCCGAAGAAACGCGATATGTGCTGCTATTTGCCATTGCGTTCTCTGGCGCAGCAGCAGTGGGCATATCGTATACCACTGCTTGGTGCGTCCGGACGACTAGCAGCACGACATACAGGTCCGTGTCTTGCATTGCTAAAAGTGTACATGGACACTCACACTAGATCTCAGCATGGTTGGTGCTTTGAACAAGCTCCCGGTCGCTGCGTCAGGGATGTTGTTTTTTGGTGATGCAATCACCACTGGATCGGTCTCCGCGATCGGGGTGGGATTCTT
>JBBPUB010000026.1:0-59591 GCA_038094415.1 Xerocomus alliaceus | reverse complement strand
GGGAATCACAAACAGTGAACTCCGAGGCTTGTACAGAGCATGGTAACAACATCTACAAACATAAACAATCAACCATATTCAGGTTGAGCACTGCTTATACTCTAAATGGTAAAAATGTGTAATCAATAACTATAACACCATCTATCTAGTCATTGTGCAATCAATAACTGTAACAACAATGCTACATTTCTAGATGGTGAAACTGAGCCAATCACTAAGTTTGCCAACCCTACAACCACTGTTCAACTTGATCTGTCCCTTTGGCATCACAGATTTGCATACCACAATGCAACTGATGTGAAATCACTTCATGAGCACAATTTGATGACTGGCATGAGGCTGAACAACAAATCTCTATCAGATCCCATCTGTGAACCATGTCTTGCTGGTGAAATGCATGCCAACCCATTTCCTAGCTTATAATCTTGTGCATTCAGGCCACTGAAACTTATGCATTCAGATGTACATGAGGTTTCCTATCACACATTCTTTGGATTCCACTATTGGGTTACTTTTATTGATGATTACTCAAGATACCACTTTGTGCTGCCAATTTGTGCCAAATTAGATGTTTTTAGCATTTTTAAGCAATTTAAGGCATTTGCTGTTAACAGCTGGAATACACTCAGCTGGAGTTCACTGTTAGAAACTGTGATATTGTGTTGTAGCTAAATACACATTACCTGGAGTTTACTGTTAGAAACTGGAAAGCACAGACAGTGAACTCCATGGCTTGTACAGAGCATGCTAACAACATCTACAAATATAAACAATCAACCATATTCAGGTTGAGCACTCCTTATACTCTAAATGGTAAAAATGCATAATCAGTCACTATAACACTATGTATTCAGTCATTGTGCAATCAATAACTGTAACATTTGCAGAGAACCAGACAGAGCACAAAATCAAGACTCTGCAAGATGACAAGAGAGGGGAATATATGAGCAAGGCCATGCTTGATTTCACCAATGAATGTGGCATAGAGTGTCAGCACACTGTCTGAGCTTGTCCACAGCAGAATGGGATTGCAGAACATGCAAACCAAGTCCTATCTGAGCATATTACTGCTATGTTGAAGGAATCAGAACTTGCAATGGCATTCTGGGGTGAAGCACTTGTAGCACTTGTCCATGTCTAAAACAGATGCCCTACTATAGCTCTGCAAAGCACAACTCCATATAAACTCTGGCATGGATGGAAACCAGATGTTTCCCACTTTCAAGTCTAGAGCTGCACTACCTATGTGCACATTCAAAAGAACAAAAGAAGTGCACTACAACCACATTATGAGAAATGTGTGTTTATTGGCTATCCTGATGGCTACAAGGGCTGGAAGTTCTATAATCCAACCACAAAGCATATAATTATCTCAGAATGCACTGATTTTGATGAAAGAACTACCCATAGTAGTGTGACTGACACTACTCCAAGCATGACAGACAAATCATTAGAAGTAACAGACACTAGACAAAGCATGACAGACACTAGGCCAAGCATGACTGACAAGCCTAATACTCCCTACATAACACCATATACTGGAGATAATGAAGATGACCTCCCCTCAATTTCTGGTGTTCTACATCCTGGGGGGGTATCTAATTCTAATGTAGCATAGGATGCAGAACCCTGTACACCTCGTCCTGCTCAGATCCCTTTAATTGAAGGTCCAGTCACTCCACAACCACTCCTGAGTCCTGAACCAGTTAGACCAGCTAGTCCTATTGGAATTGGAGCTAGAATGCCACACAGAAATCGCCAGCCACCTAGGGAATGGTGGAAACTCAGTCCTGCACAGCTGATTAATGTTTCTGATGATTCTGATGAAGAAGCAGACATGGCTGCTTGTTTTAGTGCTAATACACCACATCCCAGATCTTACAGAGATGCAATAAAGTGAGATGATGCTCAGGAATGGACCCAGGCTTCTCTGGATGAATTGGCAGCCCATAACTCAAATGGCATATGAAAACTCATGTCCAGATTAAAGGATCAACCTGTCATTGGATTCTGCTGGGTATTTACAAAGAAATATCACACTAATGGCTTATTTGAGCAATATAAAGGCTGCCTAGTTGCACAAGGCTTCTTCCAGCATCCAGGATTTGAATATCTTGAGGTCTTTGCTCCTACTGTGTACTTGCCCACTCTAAGGGTCATTCTAGCTCTTGCAGCAATCCATGATCTCCATCTCTGGTCTGTTGATGTCTCAAATGCATATCTCAATGGTGAAATGGACTGTGATGTCTACATGAAGCAGCCAGAAGGATTTGCTGAAGGAAATCCAAAAGACACTGTTTGCTTGCTTCAAAAAGCACTATATGGCATCAAATAGGGCAGAAATTGCTGGAATCACAAGATGCACACCACTCTCGAGTCCATAGGCTTCACATAGACATATTCTGATGCTGCTGTGTATATCTATGTCTGCAGTGATGTCCAGATCATTCTTCTAGCATTTATGAATGATATAACATTTGCATTGAAATCTTTTGATGCAATCAAGTAGACAATTACTGATCTGCACAAACACTTCAAATTGTGCAATTTGGGACCTACCACTGAGATCCTAGGTATCAAGATTGATCAAAATTGATCAAAATTGATCCAAGCACTCCCTCACAATCTCCCAGCATTAGTACTGCATAGACATGCTGTTTTGCTTCAATATGAGTGATTGCAAGCCAGTTACCACTTCTATGAAACCTAGTTTGTGTCTGTCATACAATCAGAGCTCTAGGACCACTAAGAAGTGCACTTTCATGTAATCTATTGACTATGGAGGTGCCATTGGATCACTGCAGTACCTATCTTGCACCACTAAACCTAATATTGCATTTGCTGTTGGCCAGCTTGCATCATTCACCTCAGATCCAGGTGTTGCACATTGGAATGTGATTAAGCACTTATTCCACTACATCAAGGACACTATGGACTATGGGATCACCTATTCTCCAGATCCATCAGTCTCTGAACCATTCAGGATCTTCTCTGATGTCAATCATGGTGGATGCAAGGATTCTGGTCACTCTACAGGTGCATATGTGATCAAGATTGGTATTGATGTTGTTTTCTGAATGTCAAAGCACCAGCCCATTGTTGCTCTATCCACTACTGAAGCAGAGTATGTTGCTGCATGTGAGGCAGACAAGGAAATAGTCTGGATGTGGAAACTGATGGACAATCAGTCTGCAATTCAGATTGCAAAACATCCAGAGCATCATGGAAGAATAAAGCACTTGAATTTGTGCTGGTATTGACTTAGGGGTGTTGTGGATAAAGGAATCATATCTCCCTCATTTGTTTTAACAGCAAAGATGCCTGCTGATCTGTTAACAAAGGCATTGCCTCAAGTTAAGGTAGAGTAATTCTGTAGAATGCTGGGACTTGATAGAGTTAGTTAATTGGGAGAAATGCACAATCAGGGGGGAGTGTTACAGTTATTGATTGCACATTCACTAGATACATAGTGTTATAGTTATTGATTATGTATTTTTACCATTTAGAGTATAAGCAGTGCTCAACCTAAATATGGTTGATTATTTATATTTGTAGATGTTGTTACCATGCTCTATACAAGCCTTGGAGTTCACTGTTTGCAATTTCCAGTTTCTAACAGTGAACTCCAGGTAATGTATACTTAGTTTCATTACAATATACAAGTTTCTAACAGTGAACTCCAGCTGAGTGGATTCCAGCTGTTAACATTGGCTACTGTTACAATAGTGATTTGGACCCTTTATACATCAATTTCTTAAACTTAAATACAAGATATTCTTTGAACTATATATATACTTCTTATCACTCTTGTAGTAAAATGGAAATTTGTGTGGAAAGTGGCTATTTTAGTGACACTATCATTGAAAATCCTCATTACTTTGAGGAGTTGCAATGGAATTGCTTTTTAAGCAACTGCCACAATCTCCTTTCTTCTTGATACACTTCATTACCAACTAGGAAGACATAAACTTCAAAGGAAAGGCAAATGACCTATTGATTCAATCACATTCAAGAATATACCAAGAAATACCATAGACATTTACTATGGTTACAACAAAGGAGCTTTCAATCACCTTTACAGTTGCTGACACCAACTGGTTAATATAACACTAGATCATTCTCTTTGGATTCTTCTCTTATTGATTTTTCCATTATTTATACCATTTATTGCAACTTCATTGCTGATGATGTCTTTTCAGATCTCCTCCTATCTTAAGCAGATATAATGGCTGCTCTTCTTTTCACCTCTACTAAGCTCAAAATTAATAACCAGATTCTTTATTATATCACTGTTCTTGAAGAACAGACTAACTATCCCATCTGATCTATTTGTATGCATGGTGTTCTTGAATCATTCTCTGATTGGAGTATTGTTAATGGTGACATTACTTTTGCCCATATGACTACTGTTGCAGAACAGAAAAAGTGAAAGCTACTTGATCAACAAGTCAATGGCTTTATCTCCAATCTCATACAAGATTCTATGCTTTAGAATATGGACTGGACCTATACAGATCCAGCCAATCCAGTCTCAATAGCTAAACACCTTTGAAACTACATAGAGATCCTCTTTGGGACTATTGGTCTTGCTGGCCAGTTTTACATATTCCACAAGAATTCTAGACTAACAATCAGACCTTGTCATGCCAGCAAGGATATCAATAGGACCACTACTTCCTTCAAATAGCTCACTCAAGCTGGTTTTAATCTACCCAAATCATTCTGTGTTATGTTTTTTCTCTCTTATCTTTCAAATGACTACTTCAACCTTGCCTCTACCATAGTATCCACCATGGAGCCCATAAACTTTATGTTGAACCTTATCATAAGAAAGATACTATCAGATGTTGACTTGCAATCTACTTGCAAACCTTTAATTTCTAGGATTTTGCAGGTTTAGTCTAACCAACAGGCTGGACCTTTATAGGTTAATAGAACTGATGTGATTTGAAAGGGACTGCCTAAGAGCAGTTGGAACCCTTAGAAGAACCACTCTTTGCATCAAGGATCTCAGCCTCACAATCAAGGAGGAGCTCCTCAGCACTGTCCACAGCCTTAGGTAAATCTACTCAACCAATAGCTAAATCCATTCACTGGTAATAATCAAAAGAAGCAACAAAGGTATAATAGGTTTGTCATATCCCAGACTTCAACTCTGATCAGCACAGCACAACTCTGGCATGATCTACTCAGGAAGATGTTCCTCACCTTCAGACTTCATTCATTATAGTACTCCTTGTTTTCCTTACCTTACATTTCCTTTAATATTAGTTCTGCAGTCTCCATTCTCTGTCACTTAGAGTTCATTATGGAGCATAGCTCTAGTGACTGCTAACACTGGTCATAGCTCCAGACTTCATATTACTGGACTCTGTCCTATGTGCTCCATTCTAGTGATGTTTCTCAGTAGTATATATATTCTGTACAATTCCACTGTACTCTTTTCAGTATGAATATTGACTAAGTTTCCTCCACCTCCTCCAGTCTCCTTCTCCCTGTTCCTCTCCTTATCTTTGTCTCAACAAGAACTGGACTAGAGCAAGAGCATGACACATACATCCTGTGCTAAGTCCTCACACTCCTAAGTCCACTTGTTACTATCTCTGTCTGGACTTTGGTCCACCTCTGTACTAACCTCTGAACCTCCACCCCTGGATAGATAGTGTTATAGTTATTAATTATGCATTTTTACCATTTAGAGTATAAGCAATGCTCAACCTGAATATGGTTGATTGTTTATGTTTGTAGATGTTGTTACCATGCTCTGTACAAGCCTTGAAGTTCACTGTTTGTGATTCCCAGTTTCTAATAGTGAACTCCAGATAATGTGTACTTAGTTTAATCTGAATATAAAAGTTTCTAACAGTGAATTCCAGCTGTGTGGATTCCAGCTGTTAACAGAAAATGAACCATCACCTTGGACCAATGTGTCTATGCTGAAAAGGTAATAGAAAGATTTTCTTTGCAGAACTACAAGATCATTTCTATCTCTCTTTTTACTGGCTACAATTTCAAACTGAATGCAAATTAGACTAATGATTCACTTTGTTTTCATTATCAATCTGTCATTAGATCCCTTCTCTATAGTATATCATGCTTGGAACTTATCCAGACATTGCATATGCTGTGATCAAAATGTCTCAATTTTCTGCAAATCCCACTAAAGATTATTTACAGAAAGTGCTACATATTGTGCACTACCTTTGTACAACAAAGGACCTTTGCCTTCAGTATAAGGGAATAGGTATGAACAATGGTCTTGTTGCATATTGTAACATCAATTGGGGGGGCAATGTAGAGACTTCTAGGTCACCACTGTCAAGTCTGATTTCTCTAGACAAGTCTGACAAGGTCTGGAGCAGAGTGACAGAGGGAGGGTGAGGAGAATAAGGGTGAAACAGAGTGGGCAAGGACTTTCAGTGCAGGACTTATGTGTCATTCCCTTGTACTCACTATTCTTGGAGTCAGGGGTCAGATGAGCACTAGGCTCAAAGTTGGAGTTGTCTAGAAGAGACTAAGTTGATATTCAAACTGGAGAATGTACAGATTGAAAGTACAGTATTTATACTATGGAGTTGCACCAGATTAGTAATGGAACAGAGGAGATTCATAAGGTATGAATAAGGATAAGTAATCAGATGAGTAAGACAGAGTTGGAAAAACAGATACCAGAGAAGTAGGAGTAGAACTAACTAGAAGAATCTACAAATTGAATGTTTGAGAAACTAGATGAAAGGGTATCATGGAGATTGCACCAGAGATATAGCAGAGATGTCACTGGAGTACTAGAGTTGGACTGATATATGACAGTATTCCCCTCTTAGGCCTAAACCCCTGAAGGCTGTTTAACCAATGGACAATACAAAGTAGCAGAATTCAAATTTTATTGTTTTCCAAATTTATAAGTCTGGCAGGCCTTAGAGAGCTCCCTATTTTTGAACCATCATCATATTTGACTCTCAAATCCAATATGCTAATATTCAGGAGTGGGATAATACCTGCCTCACAAAATGCAAGGATGACAATGACACCTTATGGAATGCAAAGGTGGTGGAGTAGAGATGGAGGGCAGGGTGTGGAAGGAGGAGGTGCAGAGAAAGGCTGAAGAGGAAGCAGTGAGGAAGAGGGCAGAGGCAAAGGTGGTGCAAAAGATGGAGGAGGTGTATGGCTTAGACTTGAAGTCAGAGTTGGAGGCAGGAAGAAAAGAGGTGAAAGAGGTGGCAGTGGAGTTGAAGGAGTTAGAGGCAGAGAAATGGAAGGTGCAGAGAAAGGGGTTCAAGAATGAAGAGTTGGGTAGTGAGTACAAACCTGAGGTATAGATAGATAGCTAGTAACTATTGAAATGGACTTGATCATATTGCATGGAGTAAGCTTGAAACAGAGTGACTAAGCAAAGTGAGGTCCAGGCTTGTTTAGGTATTGGAGATAGAAGTCATCAACAAGTTCAGAAGCATGTCTGAGTTTTATGGCTAATAGTCAAGAAGTCTCATCATTGGTACCTTTATAGCCAGATCAACAAATCAAGTACAGTAGCTTGCAGTTTCTTTGTCTATGATTGATCTTTAAGTTCAAGATTTCTGTGATTTCATATTCCAGTTCTTCTTCAATCTCAACCAGAGGTAGCAGAGGTTGGGTTCAATCTGAAATGGTATTTGGAATGAACAGTTCTAATTGGGATACGATGAATGGACTTCAGAGTATCTGGGAGTTGGAGCATGAGGGAGTGCATGCCTGCTTAGGCAATGATGATGTAAGATCCTAAGTTCTTTTCTGATAGTTTTTTGAAGGGATGTATTGATCAAAAATACCTAGCCTTGACAAAGACTTGGTCACTGACTTTGAAGTCTGATGCCAGAGTTTGTTTGGCGTCTGCAGGATCTTGGTATCACTTTTAAGTGGTAGCTATCTCCTCATGGAGACATTTATGAAGGAAATCGAGATCTATGGAGTATTTTCATGCTCAGGTGGAGGTGAGATCTCTCTCTGGATGTATTGTCATGTTTGAATGGTAGCCCTTGTTGGCAAAAAACAGAGAAACTCCAGTGGTTACATTTGAAGTGTTGTTGTATGTAAACTCTGCTAGGGGCAGGAGTTTGGACCAGTTGTCTTGTTGGTAGTTGCAATATACCTGAAGGTACTGCTCCAAGGTCTGGTTCATACACTCTGTTTAATCATTGCCTTTCAGATAATATCCAGAGGTGAAATGAAGTCAAATATCAAGGGCCTTACCAAGTGAGCAGAAGAAGTGGGAGACAAACTCCAAGCCTTAATTAGAGGTAATGTAGGAGGAGACTCCATGCTTGAAGAAAACATAAAGGAGGAAAAGCTTTGTGAGCTCCAAAGATGTTACCTTGTTGTTAGTCGGAATGAAAATGCATTACTTGGATAGGTGGTCAACAATGACTAAGATAGTGGTGTGTTTACAGGACACAGGAAGTTGTTCAATGAAGTCCATGAATATAAAGTTCTAGGGCTTCTTGAAAATGGGGAGCTGTTTTAGAAGTCCATATGGCTTATGCCTTGGGACCTTGGCTCTAGCACAAGCAGTGTAGAAGGAGACATATTCTTTAACAAATGTCCAGATGCCTGGCCAAGTATATTCCCTATAGATTAGCTCCAGGGTGCAGTTTTGTCTAAAATGCCCAGATAATGGGTGGTCATGCTTATACCAGAGCATTTAGAGTCAGAGGTTGTTAGCATCCAGAATGTAAATATGATCATCCAGATGGAGAAAGCTGTCAGAGTCAACAGACCAGTGGGGATTGGAGTTAGAGTTAGAGAGGTGGATGGCAGCAATGGGGTTGAAGAAAAGAGCAGAAAGGATATCACTATGGAGTGATTCAATGTCGAAAAGAGTGCTGGTCTGGAGAACTGGAGCTACAAGGTAGGTGGCCCATAGGGACACAGTGAGCTGTTCCTGCATGAATATTGGGCAGAAATTGTAGGAATTGATGCAAGTGTAGTTTTTATCCCCCTCTTTGAAATAGATGTTCCAGCATCTAGTGAGGGCATTAGGCTTTGCTCCAAGGTGTCTAGGGCAGAAACAAATGATCATGTTGAATTGGGAAAGGAACTCTGACCACTGGGCTTGCTGGCGAGTCAAGAGTTTAGTTGTGGCAAAATACTTCAGGTTTTTATGATTAGTGACAACATTGATTAGAGTGTTGGATCTTTTGAGGTAGTGTTGCTAAGTCTAGAATGCTTCATGGATGGCGAGTAGCTCCTTGTCATGGATATCATAGTTTAACTTTGGAGAGTGGAGTGTCCAAGAGTAGTATGTAACTGGCCAGATTTCCTCATCCATACAATAAATAGAGAGAATACCAGCGATTGCATAGTTAGAGGTATTGGTCTCTACTATAATTGGAGCATCTGGAACCCAATGGATAAGGATCAGAGCAGAGGTGAAGGCATCCTTGAGTGCCTGGAAGGCAAAGTGATAGTCATCAGAGAAAAGCCATAAAATACCTTTTTGTATGAGTTGGATTAAAGGAATGACAATGTTGGAATAGTTGTGAATGAAACACCTATAGAAATTTGCAAAACCTAGGAAGGACTAGATGTCTTTGACTTTTTAAGGCTCAGGCCAATCTTGAATAGCCTTAACTTTCTCCAGGGACATGATAAGTTCAGAGAAGGAGAGCTGATATCTGAGATACTCAATGGAGTTGGTATGGAATTTGCATTTCTCTAGTTTGGTGTAAAGTCTGTGCTTGTGGAGATGATGGAGTACCTCCTGAACATGCTCCTTGTGGGAGGCCTTGTCCACAGAGTAGATGAGGATGTTGTTGAGGTCAATAATCATGCTAACATCTAGTAAGTTAGCAAAGATAGTATTGACAAACTGCTGGAAAGCTGCTGGAGTGTTTGTAAGTCTGAATGGCATAACTAGCCACTTGTAGGAGCCATAGCAAGTCTGAAATGAAGTTTTCCACTCATTGCCCTTGGCAATACAGACCAGATGGTATGCATGCCAGAGGTTGAGCTTGGTGTAGATCTTGGAGCATTTAGGAGATTGGAGATATGGAAAAGAGGATAGTGGTCTTTCTTTGTGATCTTGTTGAGTCCTTAGAAGTCAACACAAAGATGGAGTGAACTGTTCTTCTTGTGAACAAAAAGGATCAGAGCAGCATAGGCAGAGAATAAGGGACAGATGAACCCATTGGCTAGGTGTTTATTAAGGAATGTTTGGAGTGCCTCAAGCTCAGAGTGTTATATGCCATTCCTACTCCAGAACTCTGCATTCAACTCCTCAACAACTCTGAAGTGATCTTCTCCATTCATGTGCATAGGACCTCTGGACCCACATGACTCTTCCTTTTGTGTTTATTCTTGTTCTCTGATTGGCTGTACCTGTCCATTTTGTTGGATCTTCATTCTTAAATGCACAGTTTGGCATATCATATCTCTGGTGCATAGCTCTGGGTTCCTTCTTTCCATCTTACTCATTATCCCATTCTACAGCAACTTCATTAGTAATGTGATACAACTCTGGTAGTATAAATATTGTAGTTACTTCATTGTATACTTCTCAGTCTGAATATCAATTTGAATAACTCTGGTTGTTTTCCTCCTTACCCTTACTTTCCTTTTCTGAAGAGTCAAACCTACACAAGGCACAACACATAAGTCCTGTGCCAAGGCTCACCCCTCTGCTCTGCTACTTCACTTCTACTCCCTTTCCCTTAGACTTTCTTTTGAAGGACCAGAGTGATTGATCCTAACACAGAGGTAGAGAGGGAGTAGGTGGTGCCTAGTAGAGGGGATGCACCATCTTCCAAATTGATCTTGAGATCATGTTTGCAGTGTGGGGTAAGGGTAGAGGCCTTGCTCTTGCTGAACACATCTGTGAAGTTGTGGTAGTCTGAAGGGACTTTGAAAAGATTGACTGGGTCCAGAGCAGCAGAAGATGCTTAGAGTTTAGTATCCTTTGGGTGGAGTTGCAGGCTGAATTGTATAAAACCCTAAAGGCAATAAGCTAATACAAATGCAGATGCATTGATTAGTGTGATGGATGGAGCCTTGTGATCATGGAAACACAGTATATTAGGAGATGTAGAGTCAGTCAAAGGATATAGGTCTGAAGGCTGTGGAGTTGAGCTCAGAATTGCTGGCATGATCTGTTTAGATGTGCAGAACAAGATACTACTCAAGACCCAATTAATCAATGGATTGTAGCAGGCAAGCCAGTTATGTCCTAGTACAAGAGAATAAGATCCATCCAATGGAGTAACATAGAACATCATCAGAGTAATATCACCAGTTTCAAAGTGGATAGAGAGATCAAGAGCTTGAGTAATGGAGGAGTTGGAAGTGTGATAACTGTAACAACCCTTAAGGGCTCATACCGACATCTCTAGTAGACTTGTAATCATTTGAATATTACAAGGATACATCCTAGATGAATGAATATATGAGACATATCAAGCATACACTCATACACAAGCATGAACGCTAGTTGTACATGCATATAACTACCTCTTTTCTTTCCTTTATTCAAGAATAAAATTGCATCTTATTTTATCTTTTTTATCTTTCACATCTTATTTAATCATGCTTATCTTCTGCTCTTCTTTCTGATCAGATCTATTTCCTTTTGGCTATTCATTTCCATAGTAATTACTATGCCCTTCTGATATTTGAACCACTTAGCCAGCGCCCTTATTAATGGAACATTGTGTGTTTATACACACAGCCTTGTAGGCTATATAATGTATTTAACCCTTGACTCTAGATCTATAGGATAGATCTCATTCATAACTGATCCCCTTAGCCCTAGAGGCTATGGCACAGCCCATTCCATGACCATTGCTACAGCTTTTCTTTCTCATGATATGCCACCTACAGTATCAAGACATGTTATTCATTACCATGCTATGCATGGCTATGAACCACAACCCCTGAACCATTACTGGTTGCTATGCATCCATTCCTTTTCATATAATATGTCACTAGCTATATTACACATTTTCTCACAGCCTTGAAGGCTGTACTCCTTATATGTCACACCCAGAACATATGACATCCATGCAAGCCCACAGCCCTAGCAGGCTATACTAATACCATTTACACCATTGGACACCACCCTACACAGCCTAGAAGCTATATTCATGGAGATTAACCACACACTTAATGAACATAACCATAGACTCTATAAGCCTAGACTGGCTTTACTCTATAGCCAGAGGCTATATGATAGATATTAAAGACATGTTGAAGACACACTTGATGTGCATGTAACTCAGTATCACACCATCTTGTAGGCAGTGCAGGTAGTTATGCTATTGGTTGATCCATACCCTCAGCCCTAGAGGCTATGATATGCCCTTTACACTATTGGATAGCTACAACATGGACTTTTACCTTAGATGCATCCATATCTATGCAGACACAGCATATATTCTAATTAGGTATTAGGGTTAGATAAACAAGTACATACAATATAGTAGTATATAAGACCAGAGAACTATAGCTAGATCCCCTTCAGTCTAAGTCTTTTTGGAGTTTTTCAACAATTCTAAGAAGGGTTTTACTTCCCTAGACCAGAAACATATAGTCTAGAGCCAGGAGCTCATCTGAGTCATTTCTTATACAGTCAGACTCACCATAGTTATATCATCTCTCTTTGACTTTGATTTTACACACTTGAGCCAGCACTCTCACTCAACTTTAGCCTTACACACTTGAGTCATTTCTGTTATTGATTTGTTTTAGTTTGAAGGCTCTATCACCTTTACTCCTCACCTACAGATCTTAAAAAGATCTTATGAAGTACTCAGAAGTACTTAGGACACACTAACAATTGGAGTTGTTGTTGTTTCAGGAAGTTCTATTGAATAGCTGGAGTTCAAGCAGAGGGACAGAGTAAGGAGAAAGTCCATGGCTATTAATAAATGTAGTATCTATAAAACAGTCAGAAGAGCCAGAATCTACAAGCATAGAAAGGAACAGAATATCATACAAAAGTATTAAAATGAATGACATAAGGGAATGGGGGTCTGAGAGAGCAGACACATTGAGTTGGACCTCTTTTGGTGCACAGGCAGAGTCAATGCAACCTTGAGTCTGTGTGGAGTCTATGAGGTCATGGACTATTTTTTTTGCCTTCATGTTAAAGGCCTCTGGTTTGTCTTCTGGAGTTATGGTTGTGGCTGCATGAGCCTTGAATGCCCAGAATGAAGACTTTAGGCATTCCTTTGCCTTGTAACCAGCTTGGCCATAAAACATACACAAATTGTTGTCAAAGCAGTGCTTTCACTCAGCTGCTATGAGTTTGCTGTCTTTTTCTAGTTTAGATGATAGATGTTAAGATCAGTTACTCCAATTCTCTGGAAGGAAGTCCAAGGGCATGGAAGTAGAAGTGGAGTAGCAGAGTAGAGAGGTGAGTCTTGATGCAGGACTTATGTGTTGTGCCTTATATAGGTTCAACTCTTCAAAGTAGGGATGTACAGGTAAGGAAGAAGACAACCAGAGTTATTCAAATCAATATTTAAACTGAAAGGTGTACAATGAAGTAACTATGATATTTATACTACTGGAGTTGTATTGCATTACTAATGGAGTAACTATGGAATGGAATGATAAGTAAGATGGGGAGGAGAAACCCAGAGCTGTGCACTAGAGATGTGATATGCTGGACTGCACATTTAAGAATAAAGATCCAACAAAATGAACAGGCACAGCCAATTGGAGAACAAGGATGAACATAAAAGGAAATGTCACATGGATTTGGAGATCCTACACATATGAACAGAGGAGATCACTCCAGAGTTGTTGAGGAGTTGGATGTAGAGTTCTAGAGTAGAAATGGCATATGACAGTATCCCCCTCTTAGACCTGAATCCTTGAAGACCATGTGGCTGAGTGGAGTGTGGAGTTCAGATGTGGAGTTGTGTGGTGGAGTTTGATCAATCTGTGTGACTCTATTGATTGTTGGTCGGAGTCTGAATTTGTGGCTGGGCATATAAATCTAGATGACACACAACTAGTCTTTGATTTTCTCCCACCATCATCAATATAACTAACCCATTTGACCTCCCCTTCCTGCTATTGGGGATCACCAAATGAACCTGGAGGGACATTCAGGAGAAAATCAACAATGATGACATGACCATAGCTACAAAGGCCACAGAGCGAGGGCAATGACAGGAAGAGGTGAAGAGGAAGGTTGAGGCCAAGGCGTAGGTTGCAGAGAAGAAGAGGCAAGTGAAGGTGGCAGAATGGAGGTGGTGGAGGTGGTTAAGAAAAGGGTAAGTGGTTGCATTATATAACTATGGACTTTACTGATTTGTCATTAGGCCAAGCAAGTCCAGGTCATGTAGACCACAGACAAAGGCAAGGAAAAGGTGCCACCATCATATAATTGGTGTGAGTTGAGGGATGAGCTATATGAGATGGACACAGGCAAGTCCAAATCCTACATCACCTGTCAAGAGGTGAAGGTGAAGTGCATATGCCCTAGAGATGGTGAGGTGCTGAAAAAGCCAGCAACAAAGAAGTCTGCAACAAAGTGGAGGCACATGACAGAAGCAGAGGAAGACCCAAGGCTATGCAAGAAGGTGCACAAGGACATGGAGATGAAGGTGGAGACAGGACCAAGCAGGAAGAGTGGCATCAAGTGTGTCCTTTGGGGCATTGAGTTGGCAATCCAGTTGTTGGACAAACATGTCCAGATCCAGACCTACCTGCTCTACCAGCTCATGGAGCTCAAGGAGGTGGAGGTGTATAATAACCCAGAGAAGGAGATGGGGAATAAGATCATGGTGAAGGCAGCAGGAGAGCTGGAGGGGTTGAGGGAGAACTATGAGAAGTCCAGAATGTTGCCACCATTGCCCCCATAGTATAAGGTATTAGTCCTCAGATTGTATATCATAGCAACAGAGTTGAATGAAGAAACAAAGTGAACTTAGAATAGACAGAAAAACAGGAAGAACAACTCTAATTGTGACTTCATCTCATCTGCAGCCAAAGCTTATGTTGCAGACTTGAATCAACTCCACAATTTTCTTTGATTGAAGAAAAGGAATAGAAGAGACTATTGTAGGAGTGATGTAGAGATGTGTAGAGTGCACATAGAGTGTGGATATGTATGGAGGACACAAGCACAGAGAAGTGAAGACTGAAATAACACAGGCAGACTTCTATTCCCCTCTTAAGCTGAAGTGGCAGAGAGGACATGGAGGCCAGGGGAAGGTGAGTGGATGAAGGTGTCAAAAGGCAGGTGTTCAGAGGAACGAAGTCACAGCAGACAGGACAAAGTGAGCCCAGGGGGTTGGCATTTCAAACATCAGTACCCTGTTCCTCTACTCAAACTCCAGCTTTTCAATGGAACATCCAACTCCATCATTACTCATGCTGTCAACCTCTCTAGTCATTTTGAAACTGATGACATCACTCTGACAATGTTCTATGTTACTCCACTAAATAAATCCTATTCTTTTATGCTAGAACATAACTGGCTTACCCACTACAATCCATTAATTAACTAGGTTTTGAGCAGTATCTTGTTCTGCTCATCTGAACAAACTTTGCCAGCAACTCCAAGCTCTATTCTGTAGCCTTCAGACTCATCTCCTCTGGCTGACCCCACACCCCCCAATTCCCCACATTTCTATAACCATAAGACTTCACCCATTGTGCTGATTAACACACCTGCCTTTGCATTGGCCTGTCATCTTTAAAGCTCCATACAGTTTAGCCTGCAACTCTGCCCTAAGAATACTCAACTCCATGCATTTTTCACAATTCTAAATTCTGTTGATCTCTCTGGAGTCCCTTTGGACTATCATGACTTTATAGATGTCTTTAGCAAAAGCAAGGCTTCTAAGCTTGCTCTACACCATGAACACAATCTTAAAATTAACCTGGAAGAAGGCACATCACCTCTATTGGGCACCATGTACTCCCTTTCCACCTCTGAGCTTGAGTTACTCCAGACATTTCTTGACAAACACCTAGCTAATGGGTTCATTCATTCCTCCTCTTCCATCCACACCACTCTGGTCCTCTTTGTCTACAAGAAGAACAGTTCACTCTGCCTCTGTATCAATTTCTGAGGACTTAATAAGATCATAAAGAAAGACTGCTATTCTCTTCCCTGCATCTCCAACCTTCTAGATGCTCTAAGCCAAGCTAAGATCTATACCAAAATTGACCTCTGGTATGCATATCACTTGGTCTGCATTGCTGAGGAAAATGAATGAAAGACTTCATTCTAAATCCAATATGACTCATATGAGTGGCTAGTCAGGCTGTTCAGTCTCACCAATGCTCTAGCAGCTTTCCAGCAGTTCATTAACACTATTTTTACTAATTTATTAGATGTTTGTATTATAGTTTATCTTGATAACATTCTCATCTACTCTGCAGACAAGGCCTCCCACAAGGAGCATATTCAGAAGGTACTCTGTTGACTCTGCAAATATAGACTCTATGCCTGGCCAGATAAGTGTGAATTCCACACTAACTCCATCAATTATCTCAAATATCAACTCTCTTCCTCTGGACTTACCAAATCTCTAAAAAAGGTTAAAGCAATCATAGATTGGCCTAAGTTTTAGAAAGTCAAGGATGTCCAGTCCTTCTTGGATTTCATGAATTTCTACAGGTGTTTTATTCATAACTACTCTAATATTGTTGTTTCCCTGACCTGACTCACACATAAGAATACTTCATGGAACTTTTCTAATGACTATTATTCCACCTTTCAAACACTCAAGAATGCCTTTACATTCACTTCAATACTTATCCATTGAATTCTGAACAATCCAATCATAGTAGAAACTAATGCCTCTGACTACACTATTACTGGTATTCTCTCTATCCATTGTATGAACAAGGAAATCTAGCCAGTCACTTACTACTCTCAGATGCTCCATTTTCTGGAGCTTAATTATGACATCCATGACAAGGAGCTACTTGTCATTCATGAGGCATTCCAGACTTGGCACCACTACCTTGAAGGCTCCAGAACTCTAGTTGACATCATCACTAATTACAAAAATCTAGAGTATAGTGGCTCAAAAAAGTGTCCCAATGTTGGGCCATTTTAAACAAATGGGTCAATTGCCAAAGATATGGGACAAACAAGATCAAACACTTGCAAGGTCAAAGATAGTACTTGCTCTTGGCATTCTAACACCACTTAGATCATGTGATTTGGTTGTCATGGCACTAGGATATAGCCATTTTAAAATGATATGTCATTAGAACACTTATTTGAGCATTATGCTGTCATTCATAATTTGGTAAATAACATAAGACTTTGATAGCTTCTGATGGATGCTATGCCTTGACCCTGGTTACTTATGTAAATATGGGGTATATAAACATGATGTGCTATTCAGCTACTGCATTATCACCATGGAATCCATTTCTACCTCTACTAAAGCCAATATTCTCTCCCTCACTAAATCTGGCCTCTCTATTTGTAATATTTCCTCTTAGACTGACCTAGGAAAGTCTACTGTGGCCAGGATCATCAAGAAATTTCTTTCAGATAAGGAAAACATCAAGCTAGGACATCCTTCTAAGCTTTCCTCTACTAGTAGAAGGAGAATTGTTTTTAGTATTACTACTGGAAAGGCTGAAAATGCTGTCCAGGCTATCCATCTCATTAATTCTACCCTCCCCTCCCCTATCTCCTCCCAGACTATTTGCAATGTGCTCAAGCCTGCTTCTCTCAAGGCTATGGTTAAGAAGAATAAGCCTTACTTGTCACTCAAGCATAGAAAACAAAGGCTTACTTTTGTTCTCAAGTATCAAAACTGGACTGTAGAGAACTGAACTAGGGTCATTTGGTTAGATAAGACAAAGATCAATAGGATTGGATTAGATGGAAGGAAGTATGTGTGAAATGTGGCAGATGAGTCTTTGTAGAATAAAGAGGTTTAAAGGATAGTAAAGTTTAAAGGAGGTTCCTTAATGGTTTGGGGATATATGGGTTGGAATGGTGTGGAGATTCTGGCAGAGATGGAGGGTAAGATGAATGCTGAGCAATATGTCACCATTTTGAAGGACAATCTGCTTTTCAGCATGGAATGTTCTGGGATTTCTGAGAAGAGCATAATCTTTTAGCAGGATAATAACCTCAAGCACTCCTTAAAAAGAGCTCAGGATTGGCTTGACTTCCATAGGATCAAGCTTTTGGATTGGCCAGCTCAGTCTCCAGACCTTAGTCCTATTAAGCATCTTTGGCAAATCTTGAACAAAAATTAACAGCTATTCAAGACCATTAGAAGGAGTATAGGAGCTTTGGGAGAGAATTGTGGTGGAGTGGGGCAAGATTGAGATTGAGGAGTGTGAAAGATTGATTGAAAGTATGCCTAGAAGGTTAGAGGCAGTGATAAGGGCTAAAGAAGGGCCCACTAAATACTAAAAGTCTAGATCTGAAATAATGCTCAAATAAGTGTTCTAATGACATGTCATTTTAAAATGGCTATATCTCAGTGCCATGACAACCAAATCACATGATCTAAGTGGTGTTAGAATGCCAAGAGCAAGTACTATCTTTGATCCTGCAAGTGTTTGATCTTGTTTATCCCATATCTTTGGCAATTGACCCATTTGTTCAAAATGGCCCAATATTGGAACACTTTTTTAAGTCACTGTATTTTGCCACTACCAAGCTCCTGACTTGCCAGTAGGCCTAGTGGTTGGAGTTCCATTTCCAGTTCAATACAATTGTTTGTTTCTGCCCCAGATACCTTGGAGCCAAGCCCAATACCCTTACTAGACATTGAAACATCTACCCCAAAGAGGAGGATAAGAACTATGCTTATGTCAATCCCCAAAACTTCCACCCCATTTTTACTCAGGAATAGCTCACTGCATCTTTACAGGCCACTTACCTTGTAGCTCTGGTACTCCAGGCCAGCACCCTCTTTAACATCAAGTTACTTCATAGTGATATTTTCTCTACTTTTCTGTCTGACTCCATCACTACCATTTACCTCTCTGACTCCAACTCTGATTCTTGCTGGTTTATTGACTTCAATGGTTTTCTCCATTTGGATAGTCATATCTATATTTCAGACACTAATAACCTTCAATTTCATGTGCTCTAATATAAGCATGATCATTTACTATCCAGTATTTCAGACAAAATTGCACTTTGAAGCTAATCTGTTGGGAATATACCTGGCCAGGCATCCAGACATTTGTTAAGGGATATGTCTCTTCTTGTACAGCCTGTGCTAGAGCCAAGGTTTCTAAACATAAGCTCTATAGACTTCTAAAATAGCTCTCAATTCCCAAGAAGCCATGAAACTTCATATTTATGGACTTTATCAAACAACTTCCCATGTCTTCTAGACACACTGCCATCCTAGTCATTGTTGATTGCCTCTCCAAGCAATGTATATTTATTCTGACTAATGATAAGATGACATTACTAGAGCTTGCAAAAAAAATTTTTTCTTCTTCATATTTTTTTCAAGCATGGAGTTTCCTCTTACATCACCTCTGATTGAGGTTTAGAGTTTGTCTCTCACTACTTCTGCTCACTTGAAAAAGCCCTTGACATTCAGCTCCACTTCACCTCCAGTTACCATCCAGAGGGGGACAGTCAAATAGAGCATATAAACCAGACCCTAAAATAGTATCTTTGAGCCTATTGCAATTATCAATAGAACAACTGGTCCAAACTCCTTCCTTTAGTAGAGTTTGCATATAATAATGCTTTAAATGCAACCACTAGAGTTTCTTTCTTCTTTGCTAACAAGGACTACCATCTGAACTTGATAATACATCTGGAGAGAGACCTCACCTCTGCTAGAGCATGAGAATACTCCATTGACCTCAATTCTCTTTATTTCTACCTCTATAAGAAGATTGCTGCTGCTCAGAAATGATACCAAGGTCCTGCTGATGTCAAGTGAACTCCAGTGCCAGACTTTAAGGTTGGTGACCAGGTTTTCATCAAGACTAAGTACTTTTAATACATGCATCCCTCTAAAGAATTATCAGAGAAAAACTTAGAATCTCATACTATTATTGTCCAAGCTGGTACACACTCCTTTACACTCTGACTCCCAGATACTATGAAGTCTGTACATCTGGTCTTTCATGTATTCTAATTAGAACCTTCAGTTCTGAACACAATTCTAGATCAGACTTAGGCTCCACCACCTCTGGTTGAGATTGAAGGCAAATTAAAGTATGAAATAGCAGAAATTCTTGATTCAAAAATTGATCATAGGTAAAGAAATTGCAAATTGTTATACTTGGTACACTGGTTTGGCTATAAAGGTACTGAAGATGAGACCTCCTGGCTTCTAGTCACAGAGCTCAGACATGTCTCTGAACTCATTGATGACTTTCATCTGCACCCAGACAAGCCTGGACCTTACTTTGCTTGATCACTTCATTTTGTTCTTGCTTCATGCAGCCAAAACATGTCCATTATACACTGAGCAACAAAACTGATTCAATGTTTGTATTATCTTGATTGATGAGTGAATATCTAAAAAACCATTGATGCTAAACTCATAAACCTAGATATCATTAGAGAGTCCTAATCAAGGGCTTTCCAAAAATATATACATTGCTTAGGTAATTCCTACTGTATCAGGAAATATCATCAAATTAATCAAGAGTACTCATTGAATCAGTTTTGTTGCTGATACTTTGAAATGTTAAAACTACATGTTAAGATAGGATATTACATAAGTCATGTGTCATGTGACATATCATAAGTTCAACATGGTACAAACACATCAAAACACCTTCACTTTTTCCACTTCCATCATCATGAAATCTTTTTCTATTGAGCAAACTACTTATATTATCTCTCTTCTTCAATTACATCATTTAACCCATCAAATTGCCCATTCTACTGGTCTCAGCCAATCTACTATCAGTAGGATTTGCTTTGAATACTGTCCTAACTTGCCCAAATCCTCTAGTGGTTGTCCATCCATCATTACTCCTATTGACATGCCTCATACTATTTGTCTTATTGGAACTGGAAAGGCTGAGAATGCTGTTCAAGTCACCAAGACACTCCAGAATATTAAGAACCACTCTATCTCTCCCCAGACTATAAGAAGACATCTTAAAAAAGTTGGAATGAAGGCTATGATGAAGAAATGTCCTTTGTTCTTTCAATATCATAGGAGAGAGTGGTTAGATTTTGCTCTGAGTCACCAGCATTGAACTATGGAGAACTGGAAATCTGTTATATGGTCTAATGAGACCAAGATTAATTGCATTGGCTCAGATGGCAAGAAGTGGGCATAGAAAAAGACAAGAGAGGGCCTTAGTGATAGGTTGGTGAAGGGTACTGTCAAGTTTGAAGGAGGATCAGTAATGATATGGGGTTGTATAACTTGGAAAGTGGTTGGAATGGCTTGCAAGATTGATGGTAAGATGGATGCTAACCTTTATATACAGATCTTGAAGGATGAGCTCCAACAATTCCTAGCAGATTATGAAAAATCTCCAAAAGATATTATCTTTCAGCAAGATAATGACTCCAAGCATACTAGTAAAAAGGCTAGGGAATGGCTTGAGGACCATGGATTTGAGGTCATGGTATGGCCTGCTTAGTCTCTAAATCTTAACCTCATAGAATGTCTCTGGTTTATCCTCAAAAGAAGGCTAGCAGAGTATCCTGAGCCACCTAAGGGAGTAATGAAACTTTGGAAAAGGATTGTGGCAGAGTGGTACAAGATTGAGGTGAAATAGTGTTAGGATTTGATTGAAAGTATGCCTAGAAGGGTTTAGAAAGTCATTAAGGCCAAAGGAGGATACACTTCATACTAGTTTATAATACTCATTATATCAGCAACAAAACTGATTCAATAAGTACCCTTGATTGATTTAATAATATTTTCTGGTACAGTAGGAATTACCTAAACAATGTATATATTTTTAAAAAGCCCTTGATTAGAACTTTCTAATGATATCTAGGTTTATAAGTCTAGCATCAATGGTTTCCTAGATATTCACTCATCAATCAAGATGGTACAAACATTAAATTGGTTTTGTTGCTCAGTATATCTGATTCATACATCTCTTCTGCCTTCAGCCACACCTGCTCCTTCACCACCTGCATTTGATGAATCTGCCACCTTGTCTGCACTCTGACCACCTCTTGAAGTCCTTTGATTGACTCCAAAATGCTCCAGAGTGCCTTTACCCACTCTGGAGTTAAATTTCCTGAACCACTAGGCCTGGCTACTGTACTACTCCCCTCCATCCTTGCCCTCTTTGCTGGCCTCTCCACTTTCATGATGGCCCTTTTCCTTTGCCACTCCAGCTTCTCCTCTCTAGGCCACTTACACTTTGCCTTTGCCTTGTGGCACTCCATGCATGAGGTTGACTTGCTGGGCCTGAGCTAACACTCAAGCCTATACTTATTGCACCTCTGGCATGCAGAAGGTCCACTCTGTGCCCACACCTCTCCCTTGCTCTGGCTCTGCTGAGCAGTCACCTCTACTGTCTGTGGTTGGTCAGTCCTAGTCAGCTCCTATGGGGGTAGCACTTACCCTTTTTTTCATGACCTTCTTTGCCTTCCTTCACATCTTTTCTTTCTTTCTTGCCTTTGCTCTCTGCCTCTACTCCACCACCTTTGCATTCCACAATGCATCATCATTGTTCTTACACTCTATGAGACAGGCATTGTCTCACTCCTTGATGTTGGTATATGGTTGTTGGGTTCTGGACATAATGTTGGTTTGAAGTTAAGGTGAAACCACAGGCTAATTAGACTTATAAATTGGGAACTAATGAAATTCAGACTCTGCTACTCTATATTGTCTACTGACTAATGGCCTTCAGAGATTCAGGTCTAAAGGGGGGATACTGTCACATACCACTCCAACTCTAGTACTCCAGTACTCTCTAACATAATCTCTGGTATAACCTCCAGTATGATCTCCTAGATATCCTTTATCTTATCTCTTGTATTCTTGATTTGTATAATCTCCTTCTAGTTAGTCTCATTTTTAGTTTTTTTGAGTAGGTGTTTTACTTAGTATGACAGCTCCAACATCTGTCTTTGACTTTGATATATCATTACTCATCTGTTTCATCTTTGACAACCTTTCACATTTTATTACTAAACCACCTAGACTTCATAGTATAAATATGATACTCTAACTTATACATACTTCAGTTTAAATATCAAATTAGTCTCCTCCTTACACTTCCAATCTTGAGCTCTACACTCATCTGACCTCTGACTCTGAGGATAATGAGTATAAGGGCATGACACATAAGTTCTGCACCAAATGTTCTTGCCTCCTCCATTCTGCCCATCCTTTTCTCACCCTCCCATTGCAACTTCATTCTGGATATCATCAAACTTGTCTAGAGGACCTGGACTTGATAGAGGCATTATGAATTCAAATGACATTCTTCTATATCAAGGCAGGGCTCATAACCTATCAAGATAGCAAAGCTATCTCAATGCACATAGGGAGAAGAGGTATTAAAACCAAGTAGGAAACTTACTTGGTTGATTTGAGAATTGGTGGCAATTAAGAGAGGATATGAAGAGATAGTTATTCTGGAGTATAACTCAACAGAAAAGATGAGAGTATGTGAATACTAGACTGCTAAGCATGGCTCACTATCTAGCCCTTATATACTGTAAGAGATACATTTGTATGTATGTACAGTAAGTATAAACATGGTAAAGACCATGGAATGACATGGAATGTTATAGAAGAAATATCAAGATATCAGTATGACTAACAAATAGCAATAAGATCTCTTATCTATGATATCATAATAATAGATAGTGGAAATAGACCATGTTCTGGAATAGATCACATGAAAGTCATGTGACACAGTCTAGAAGGATTATAATTAGGATAAGAATTAGATAATATGAAATTGTAAATCCCAACACAGAGAAGGCTGCAAAAAAAGAATAAGTGCTGTCTTTATAGAAGCTGACTGAGACTGACCAACCATAGGCAGTGGAGATAACTGCTCAGTAGAGCTAGAGCAAGAGAAAGATGTGGGCACAGAACAGACCTCCTATATGCTAGAGATGCAATGAGCATAGGCTTGAGTATTAGCTTAGGTCTGGCAAGTCAACCTCATGCATGGAGTGAAGATGAAGTATAAGCAGTCTGAAGAGAAGAAGCCAGAGTGATGAAGGAAGAGGGCCATTATGGAAGTGAAGAGGCCAGTAAAGAGGGCAAGGACAAAGGGAAGTAGTACAGTAGCTGGGTCTAGTGGCTCAGAGGGTTTAGCTCTGAAGTGGACAAAGGCCCTTTGGAGCATTTTAAAGTCAATCTAAGGACTTCAAGAGGCAGTCAGGGTATAAACAAGGTGAAAGATCCATCAAATGCAGGTGATGGAGGAGCTGATGCAGGTGAAGGCAAAGGAGGTGTATAGGTTGGATATGGACATGAACACAGAGGTGGAGAGTGGAGTGGAGGAAAAGATGGCAGTAGAGTTGATGGAGTTGGGGGCAGAGAAGAAGAAGGCAATAAGAAGGGAGTTTGTAGATGAGGAGTTGGAAAGTGAGTATGAGTCAGAGGTGTAGTGTAGATAGAAGATCATCACAGGTAACAGTAATGGATATGTTTTGGCTGCATGGAGTGAGATCAAAATGGAGTAATCAAATAGAGTAAGATCTGGGCTTGTCTGGGTACTGCAGATGAAAGTCATTAATAAGTTTAAAGGCATGTCTGAGCTCTGTGGCTAAAAGCTAGAAGGTCTTCTCTTCAGTACCCTCATAGCCAGACCAGCATACCAAGTATAACAACTTGCAATTTCTTTGTTTATGGTTAATCTTTGAGTTGAGAATTTCTGCTATTTTATACTTCAATTTGCCTTCAATCTTAACTGGAGGTGGTGGAGCCTAAGTCTGGTCTGAAATTGTGTTTGGAACTAAGAGTTCTAATTAGGATATATAAAAGACTGAATGTATGAACTTCATAGTATCTGGGAGTTGGAATGTAAAGGAGTGTGTACCAGCTTAGGCAATAATAGTGTAAGGTTCTAAGTTTTTCTCTAATAATTTTTTAAAGGGGCACATGGATTAGAAGTACTTAATTTTGACAAAAACCTGATCACTGACCTTAAAATCCAGTGCTAGAGTTCATTTGATGTTAGCAAGACCTCAATATCATTTCTGAGCAGCAGCAATCTCCTTATAGAGGTAGGAATGAAAGAAGTTGAGGTTGACAGAGTATTCTTGTGCTCTGATGGAGGTGAGATCTCTCTCTGGATATACTATCAAGTTTGAATGGTAGCCCTTGTTAGTAAAGAAGGGAGAAACACTGGTGGTTACATTTAGAGTGTTGTTATACACAAACTCCACTAAGGGAAGGAGTTCTAACCAGTTGTCCTATTGATAATTGCAATAGACTTGAAGGTACTATTTCAGAGTTTGGTTCATATGCTCTGTTTGACCATCCCTCTCTGGATGGTAACTAGAGGTGAAGTGGAGCTGGATGTTGAGGGCTTTTCTGAGTGAGTGAAAGAAATGAGAGACAAACTCTAAACATTGATTGGAGGTGATGTGAGAGGAAACTTCATGCTTGGAAAAGACATAAAGGAGAAAGAGTTTTGCAAGCTCTAAAGATATCACCTTATCATTGGTTGGAATGAATATACATTGCTTAGAGAGGCAATTAACAACAACTAGGATAATGGTGTATTCAGAGGACACAGAAAGTTGTTTAATGAAGTCCATGAATATGGAGTTTCATGGCTTCTTGAAAATTGAGAGCTGTTTTAGAAGTCTATAGGGCTTATGTCTAGAAATCTTGGCTCCAGCACAGGCTGTACAAGAAAAGACATACTCCTTGACAAATGTTTGAATGCCTGGTCAAATATATTTCTAATGGATTAGCTTCAAAGTATAATTTTGTCTAAAATGTCCAGATAGCAGATGATTATGCTTATACTGGAGCATATGGAGTTGGAGGTTATCAGTGTCCAGAACATAGATACAACTATCCAAATGGAGAAAACCATTAGAGTTGATGGATCAGCAAGAATCAGAGTTGGAGTTAGAGAGGTAAATGGCAGTAATGAAGTCAAACAGGAGAGCAGAGAGAATATCACTGTGAAGTGACTTGATGTTGAAAAGGGTGCTGGCCCAGAGGACTGGAGCTGCAAGGTAAGTAGCCTGTAGGGACACAGAGAGCTGTTCCTAAGTAAAAATGGGGCAGAAGTTGTGGTGATTGATGTGAGCATAGTTCTTATTCCCCTCTTTGGGATAGACATTCTAGTGTCTAGTAAGGGCATTGGGCATGGCTCTGAGGCATTCAGGGTGGAAACAAACAATTATATTGAACTAGGAAAGGAACTCTGACCACTAGGCCTGCTGGTAAGTCAGGAGTTTGATAGTGGTAAAATACTTTAAATTCTTGTGATTAGTGATGACATCAACTGGAGTTCTGGATTCTTCAAGGTAGTGGTGCCAAGTCTGAAATGCCTCATGAATGATGAGTAGCTCCTTGTCATTGGTGTTATAATTAAGCTCCAGGAAATGTAGTGTTCAAGAGTAGTAAGTGACTGGCTGGATTTTCTCATCCATATAATGGATAGAGAGAATACCAGCAATAGTGTAGTGAGGCATTGGTTTCTACTATGATTGAAACATTCAAAATCCAATGAATAAGTATTGAAGTGGAGGTAAAGGCATTCTTAAGTGCCTGGAAGGTAGAATGACAGTCATTAGAGAAGTTCCATAGAGTACCCTTATATGTGAGTTGGATCAAGGGAATAACAATATTGGAGTAGTTATAAATGAAATGCCTATAGAAATTTGCAAAACCCAAGAAGGACTGGATATCCTTGACTTTTCAAGGCTTGGGCCAATCTACAGTAGCTTAAAAAAGTGTTCCAATATTGGGCCATTTTGGACAAATGGGTCAATTGCCAAAGATATGGGACAAACAAGATCAAACACTTGCAGGGTCAAAAATAGTACTTGCTCTTGGCATTTTAACACCACTTAGATCATGAGATTTGGTTGTCATGGCACTAAGATATAGCCATTTTAAAATAACATGTCATTGGAACATTTATTTGAGTATTACACTGTTATTTATAATTTGGTAAATAACATAAGACTTTAACAGCTTCTGATGGATGCTATGCCTTGACCCTGGTTACTTATGTAAATATGGGGTATATAAACATGATGTGCTATTCAGCTACTTCATTATTACCATAAAATCCATTTCTATCTCTACTAAAGCCAATATTCTTTTCCTCACTGAATCTGTCCTCTCTATTCATAATATTTCCTCTCAGACTGGCCTAGGAAAGTCTACTATGGCCAGAGTCATCAAGGAATTCCTTCCAGATAGGGAAAACATCAAGCTAGGGTGTTCTTTTAAGCTTTCCCCTACTAATAGAAGTAGAATTGTCTCTAGTATTACCACTGAAAAGGCTGAAAATGCTGTTCAGGCTATTCATCTCATTAATTCTGCCCTCCCCTCCTCCATTTTCTTCTAGACTATTTGCAATATGCTCAAGTCTGCTTCTTTCAAGGCTGTGATTAAGAAAAAGAAACCTTACTTGTTACTCAAGCATAGAAAACAAAGACTTACTTTTGCTCTCAAGTATCAAAACTGGACTGTGAATGACTGAACTAGGGTCATTTGGTCAGATGAGACAAAGATCAACAGGATTGGATCAGATGGGAGGAAGTATGTGTGAAAAGTGGCAGGTAAGCCTTTGTAGAATAAGAAGGTTCAAGAAATAGTGAAGTTTGAAGGAGGTTTCTTGATGGTTTGGGGATTCTGGTAGAGGTAGAGGGTAAGATGAATGCTAAGCAATATATCACCATTTTGGAGAACAATCTGCTTTCCAGCATGGAGAGTTCTGGAATTTCTGAGGAGAGCATAATCTTTTAGCAGGATAATAATTTCAAGCACTCCTCAAAAAGTGCTCAGAATTGGCCTGACTCCCATAGGATCAAGCTTCTGGATTAGCCAGCTCAGTCTACAGACCTTAGTTCTATTGAGCATCTCTGGCAAATATTGAAAAAAAAGCTCAATAGCTATCCAAGACCATCAAAAGGAGTATGAAAGCTTTGGAAGAGAATTGTGGTGGAGTGGGGCAAGATTGAGGTTAAGGAGTGTGAAAGATTGATTAAAAGTATGCCTGAAAGGTTAGAGGGAGTAAAACAACCAAATAACTCTTGATCTTGAGGATGAAGTCTACTACAACTATCTTAGTAAAATAGAAAGGAAAAGACTAACTCGTTCTGTTGAGGAAAGAGTTGCCTTGAGGAGTGCTTAGTAGTCAAGTTCTGGATAAACTCCAAGAGACTAGACTAGGGATCAACCCAGCTCCGTCCTTGGACTTATATACTACTATCTATTTGTACATGTTTGCTTAACCCTAATACCTGATTAGGATAGCTGAGTTCCAATCTATGGTGAAGTCCATGTCCATATCTATGCCATCCAATGGCGATAAAGGCATACCATAGCCTCTAGGGCTGAGGGGAATGAAAAGAAGTTTGATACTGTGGGTGGCAGATCAAATGGAAGAGAAGCCACAGCAGTGGTAATTAAGTGGGCTGTGCCACAGTCATGCACTGCATGGAAATGAAAGGAATTTCAATGGAGATTAAAGAAGGGCACTGGCAAGGCAGTTAGAAGATCAGAAGACATGGTGATTACCATGTGAAAGATTAGCCAAATGGAGATAGATCTGATTGGGAAGAAGAGCAGAAGATAAGCTCTGATCAGATAAGATAAGAAGAAAAGATTAGATCAAAGAAAAGAAAAGAATGTTCATGCTAAGTCCATTGACGAAGAGTCTACCAGAGACCATATATGAGATGGCAAGGATCGTCACAGGGAGTGATAAGGGTCAAAGGAGGGCCCACTAAATACTAAAAGTCTAGATCTGAAATGATGCTCAAATAAATGGATCAATAACATGTGATTTTAAAATGGCTATATTTTGATGTTATGACAACCAAATGACATGATCTAAGTGGTGTTAGAATGCCAAGAGCAAGTACTATCTTTGACCCTGCAAGTGTTTAATCTTGTTTGTCCCATATTTTTGACAATTGATCCATTTGTCCAAAATAGCCCAATATTGGGACACTTTTTTGAGCCACTGTATACCCTTGAGACATGAGGATAGGAACTGACAAAGTATAACAATTTGCAATTTCTTTGCCTATATTATGCATATAGCCTTAACCACTAAGAACAAGAGAACAAGGAGGCTAGGATGGACTAGATTAATAGGAGGCTTGAAGGTGTTTGGAGCTAAGGTGCTAGAAAACTTAAAGGGGTGTTTGATGCAGGAACTGCAGTGGACTCAAGGTTATGTTGTATTGCATAGATCAAGAATGAAAAACTATAGTATAGGGCACTTGGATATATATATACTATGAAAGAAGGTTATAGAATATAATGGAATGTGGATGACTAAGCTGTTGTTAGAGAGATGGCTGTAGAGTAGTAAGCATTCTGAGACAATGATAAGAAATCAAGAAAGAAGGAAGATAAGGCAATAAATGCTGTGGAATAAGGATACATTATCAAAAGGAAATAATAGTCATCATATTAAAAAAAGAATGGAGGAACATACTAAAGCATTATAAGAGAGACAAAAAAGACATGATAATGAGAATAAAGAATTGTAGCAACACCCCTTTTGTATACTGAAACCCCTAATTCCAGTATTCTACTCTTAAAAGAGGCCTTCAAAGATCATCTCTGCCTGTTGAATGATATAATGTTTAAATGGACAATCATTTCAGATGTGTCTAGTCTTGTCACAAGTGGAATAAACTCATCAAGAGCAAAAGCAAGGTCCATGTCTTTAATTCTAGTAGTAGAAGCACTGGATTTAAAGGCAAGAGTAAGTGTTATGCCCAGAGGCTAGGGTAAGGTAGGTCAGACATCAGTACTACAAGCAGCTTGCTCAATAATAATCCCTACCTCCACATTGAAAGCAGATGGTGATATCAAAGGCAGAGTGTTGGCATGCCAGGGAAAATAAAATTCAAGAGGGAGATAAGAGAATTCACTAGCCATTGAAAAGGATGAGAAGGAAGCTATTATTGGCCATAATAATATCCAGATTCAGATTATAGGTGGTTAGGCCTAAAGAATTCTTGAAGTCCATAAACATAGTGGATATAAAAAGAGATGTGGTGGAGTATGATGGTGGTGGTGGTGGGGAGGCAATCCTGTCAGCTATCAAGTTCAGTTCCTTTGAGATGTTACTCTAGATAAGTTTGAGCTAGTGGTGCAGAGATATAGAGATTAGTACAAAGGTGAACCAAAGTTCAGACAAAGGTAGTAATGGAATGGACTTAGGAGTGTGAGAACTTAGTGCAGGACATATGTGTTATACTCTTTCTCTAGTCTGGTCCTTGTTGAGACAGAGGTAAGGCAGAGAACAGAGGTAAAGAGACTGAAAAAGTAGAGGAAACTTAGTCAATATTCATACTAAAGAGAATACAGTGGAATTGTATAGAATATATATACTATGGAGAAACACCACTAGAATGGAGTGCATAAAATGAAGTCTGGTAAAATAAAGTCCAGAGCTATGACCAGTATTAGCAGTCACTGGAGCTATGCTCTATAATGAACTCTAAGTAATGGAGAATGGAGACTACAGAACTAATATTAAAGGAAATGTAAGATAAAAAGAACAAAGAGAACTATAATGGATGAAGTCTAGAGGTGAGGAATGCCTTTCTGAAGAGAACACACTAGAGTTGCACTATACTAATTAGAGTTAAAGTTCAAAATATGACAGTATCCTCCTCTCAGGCCTAAACTCTTGAAGGCCATGTGACTAAGTGGAGTGTGGAGTTCAGATGTGGAGTTGTGGTGTGGAGATATGTGGTGGAGTTTGATCAATCCACATGACTCCATTAATTGTTGGTTGAAGTCCAAATTTGTGGCTAGATATATAAGCCCAGATGATGTGTGACTAGTCTTTGCCTTTCTCCCATTATCATTATCATAAACACTGAATCTAATCTTCCCTTTCCACTTTTGAAGATCTGGGGAGACATTCAGGAGAAAATTGATGACAACAACATGACCATAGCCATAAAGGCCATGGAGTAAGGGCAACAACAGAAAGAGACAAAAAGAAAGGCTAAGGAGGCAATGTAAAAGAAGGCCAAGGCTGAGGCATAGGCAGCAGAGGAGAAGAGGCAAGTGGAGGTGGTGGAGTGGAGGTGCAAGGAGGCAGTGGAGGCAGCCAAGAAAAGGGTGAGTGGCCATATTATGTGGTTATGGACATTGCTAATTTGTTGTTAGGCTAAGCAAGTCTGGGTCATGCAGACCATGAACAAAGGCAAGGAGAAGGCACCACCACTGTGTAACCAGTGCTAGTTGAGGAACAAGCTATGCAAGATGAAAACTAGAAAGTTCAAATCCTATTTTGCCTATCAAAAGGTGAAGGTGAAGTGCATATACTCTAGAGATGATAAGGTACTAAAGAAGCCAACAATGAAAAAGCCAGTGACCAAACAGAGGCACACCATGGGAGTGGAGGAAGATTCAAGGCCATGCAAAAGGATGCTAGATAACATGAAGACAAAGGTAGAGGCAGGGCCAAGTAGGGAAAGCAGTGTCAAGCATGCTCTTTAAAGCATTGAGCTAGCAATCCAGTCATTGAACAACCATGTCCAGACCCAGATCTATCTGCTCCACCAACTCATGGAGCTCAAGAAGATAGAGGCATTCAAGAACTTGAAGGAGGAGATAGGAAATAAGAATGCAGTAAAGGTAGCAGAAAAACTGAAGGGGTTAAAAAAGAACTATGAGAAGTCTGGGATGTCACCACCATTGTTCCCATAGCATAAAGTATTAGTTTTTTTGGACTTGTATAAATAGCAATGGAGTTGAACTAGAGAAATGGAGTGGACTTAGAATAGAAGAAAAAACAGAAAGAAAAAAAAAGAAACAGAAAGAAAAAAAAAGGAAGGGAATCTTGAAGTTGTATGACATTAGGTGGGTAGTGGTCCAGGCTTGTCTAGATACTTCTCATGGAAGTCCAAAACAAGATCTCTTGCATTTCCTAGCTCTATAGCAAATAGCCAGAAGGTCTCATTATCAGTTCCCTTATAGCCCAACCATCAAACCAGATATAGAAGTTGGTAGTAATGCCTTCTCTGATTAATTTTAAAGTCTAAAATCTCCATGATCTCATACTCTGGCTCACTATTAATCTCAATCAAAGGCAGCAGTGGTTGAACATGATTTGATATAATATTTGGGGTAGAAACTTCTAATTAAGAGACATGAAAACTAGATGTATAGAATGTATAGTGTCAGGTACACATAAGGTAAATAAATAAGAACTAGGCTTAACAATAATCAGAAATGGATCTAGATTCTTCTTAAATAGTTTTTTGAATGATTGTGTAGACTGAAAGTACTTGGCCTTTACATACACTTGGTCACTGATCTTAAAGTCTGGTGCTGAACTCCATTTAGTGTCAGCAGGTCTCTGATAACACTTCTGGGCTTCAGCCATTTTTGACTGAAGGAAATTGTAGAGTTGATTCAAGTCTGCAATATAAGCTTTGGCTACAAACAAGGTGAGGTTGCAATCAAAGTGGATAGATAGATTTGAGTGATAGCCCTTATTAGTGAAGAACAGGAATACTCTAATAGTAGTACTTGAAGCATTGTTGTATATGAATTTAAAAAGAGGAAGGAGTTTCAACCAATTGTCCTGTTAATAGTTACAGTAGATCTGAAGGTAGAGACCAGAAGAAGTGTAATACAAACTCAAAGCCCTGGTCAGAGGTGATATGGATGAAAACTCCATGCTTACTAAACACATTGATCAGGAACAACTTAGCTAGATTAATGGAGATAACAGTATCATGAGTTGGGATAAAGATCAATTGTTTATACAACCAATTGATAACCACTAGAATTACTATATAACCATTTAAAGGGAGAAGCTATTCAATGAAATTTATGGAGATGGAGTTTCATGGTTTTTTAGAATTGGTAGCTGCTTAAGGAGTCCATAAGGCTGGTGCCTTGGAATCTTGGCACAGGCACAGGATGTATAAGAGTTGATATAGTTCTTAACAAAAATGCAGATGCCCAGCCAGGTATACTTATGGCAAATGAGTTTCAAGGTGTGGTTTTGGCTAATGACCTGCAGCAGAGTGATTATAAAAGTAGCAGAGAATCTGGAGTCAGAGATCTTCAGCTTCAGAGACATAGATGTGATTGTTCTGGAGTAGAAATCCTTTGTGGTTGACTATCCAGTGAGAATTGTTAATAGACTTAGAGAAAAGAATGTGGGATGCAACTGGGTCATTGAGTAAAAAGAAGAGGATGTTGGAGCAGAGTTACTCAACATTAACTAGGAGTGAGGTCTAGAGTATTAGAGTAGCTAAGTAAATTACATGAAGAAATGTAGTGAGCTGTTCATAAGTGAATATGGGCTGGAAATTATTAGGATTGATGCAAGTATAGTTTTTATCTGTTGGAATTTATGATTTCTGTTACTTAATTCTTATCCTAATCATAATACTTTTAGATCATGTCACATGACTTTCATGTGATCTATTTAGAAACATGGTCTATTTCACTATCTATTGTTATGACATCATAGATAAGAGTTCTTATTGCTGTTTGTTAGCTATACTAATACCTTAACACTTATTCCATAACATTCCATGTCATTTCATGGTCTTTACCATGTTTATACTTACTGTATATACCTACAAACATATCTCTTATAGTATATAAGGGCTAAATAGTGAGCCATGCTTTGCAACCCAGTTTACACACATCCATCTCTTCAGTTAAGCACACTCTTTAGAATACTATCTTTTTATATCCTCTCTGGATTGCCACTCCAATTCTCAAATCAACCAAGTAAGTTTTCTACTTGGTTTTAATACCTCTTCTCTCTATGCACATTGAGGTAGCCTTACTATCTCAATATTATCCCTCTCTTTTGGATAGACATCCCAATGTCTAATTAGCACATCAGATTTAGCTCCAAGCTTACCAGGCCAGTAATGGATTGCTATATTGAATTGGCAAAGGTATTTGAACCAGTAGGCCTGGCAGCACACCAGGAGCTTAGTGGTAAAGAAATACTCAAGGTTCTTGTGATTGGTAATAATATCAATTGGAGTTTCAAAGCCTTTAAAAAAGTGATGTCAATTTCTAAATGCCTCAAAAATTACCAACAACTTCTTATTATACATGTTGTAGTTCAACTCTAGCCCTGTAAGGGTGTAGGAATAAAATGCAATAGGATGGAGTTTGAAGTCAGAGCTAATGATAGACAGAATGCCAGTGATGGTACAGTGGTTCAAAAAAGTGTTCCAATATTGGGCTATTTTGGACAAATGGATCAATTGCCAAAGATATGGGACAAACAAGATCAAACACTTGCAGGATTAAAGATAGTACTTGCTCTTGGCATTCTAACACCACTTAGATCATATCATTTGGTTGTCATGGCACCAAGATATAGTCATTTTAAAATCACATGTCATTGGCACACTTATTTGAGTATTATTTCAGATCTAGACTTTTAGTATTTAGTGGGCCCTCCTTTGGCCCTTATCACTCCCTCTAACCTTCCAGGCATACTTTTAATCAATCTTTCACACTCCTCAACCTCAATCTTGCTCCACTCCACCACAATTCTCTTCCAAAGCTTCCATACTCCTTTTGATGGTCTTGGATAGCTATCGAGCTTTTTTTTCAACACTTGCCAGAGATACTCAATAGAACTAAGGTCTGCAGACTAAGCTGGCCAATCCAGAAGCTTAATCCTATGGGAGTCAGGCCAATCCTAAGCTCTTTTTAAGAAGTGCTTGAGATTATTATCCTGCTAAAAAATTATGCTCTCCTCAGAAATTCCAGAACTCTCCATGCTGGAAAGCAGATTGTCCTTCAAAATGGTGATATATTGCTCAGCATTCATCTTACCCTCTACCTCTATTAGAATTCCCACACCATTCCAACCCATACATCTCCAAACCATCAAAAAACCTTCTCCAAACTTCACTATCTCTTAAATCTTCTTATTTTGCAAAGGCTCACCTACCACTTTCCACACATACCTCCTTCCATCTGACCCAATCCTGTTAATCTTTGTCTCATCTAACCAAATGACCCTAGTTTAGTCCTCTATAGTTTCATTTTGGTACTTGAGAGTAAAAGTAAGCCTTTGTTTTCTATGCTTGAGTGACAAGTAAGGCTTCTTTTTCTTAACCACAGCCTTGAGAGAAGCAGACTTGAGCACATTGCAAACAGTCTGGAAGGAGATAGGAGAGGAAAGGGCAGAATTGATAAGATGGATAGCCTGGACAGTATTTTCAGCCTTTTCAGTGATAATACTAGAGACAATTCTCCTTTTATCAGTAGAGAAAAGCTTAGAAGAATGCTCTAGCTTGATGTTTTCCCTATCTGGAAGGAATTTCTTAATGACCCTAGCCATAATAGACTTTCCTAGGCCAGTCTGAAAGGAAATATTATGAATAGAGAGGCCAGATTTAGTAAGAAAGAGGATATTGGCTTTAGTAGAGGTAGAAATGGATTTTATGGTGATAATGAAGTAGTTGAATAGCACATCATGTTTATATAGTGGCTCAAAAAAGTGTCCCAATTTTGGTACATTTTGAAGAGATTGGTAAATTGCCAGTGATAGAGATCAAACAAGGCCAAACACCTGCATAAGTGAAGGTAGTACTTACTCTAGGCTTTCTAATCCAACTTGGATCATATGATTTGGTTGTCATGCCATTGAGCTATGCCCATTTTAAAATAACATGTCATTGAAACACTTATTTGAATATTATGTTGTAATTGATTATTTAGTAAATAACATAAGAGTATGATAGCTTCTAATGGATGCTATCCCTTGACCCTGATTGGTGATGTAAATGACATAATTCTGAGATGTATAAATAATACACAATCCATTCAGATAATCAATATCATTATGAAAGCTATTTCTACTTCTGTCAAGTCTAAGTCCTCCAGACAGGTCCAACAATGTCCAGAACAGAGTTGCAATGGAAGGGTGAGGAAAGGATGGGTGGAACAGAGGGGGCAAGAACATTTGGCACAGGACTTATGTGTCACACCCTTGTACTTGTTATCCTTGGAGTCAGAGGTCAGATGAGCACAGAGCTCAAGGTCAGAAGCATGAAAAGGAGACTAATTCAATATTTAAACTGAAGTATGTACAAGTTGAAGTACTGTATTTATACTATGGAGTCTAGATGAATTAGTAACAGAATGTGATGGATTGTCAAAGATAAAACAGAATAAGTAATGATATATCAAAGTCAGAGACAGATTAGGGACATGCCCAAGACAGGTCTGGAGCAGGTCAGAGACAGATATTGGGCTGTCATACTAAGCAAGACATCTGCTTGGAGGAACTAAAAATGAGAATAACTGAAGGAGATTATATAAATCAAGAATGTGAGAGATGAGATAAGAGATATCTAGGAGATCATACTAGAGATCATACTGGAGAGTACTGGAGTACTGGAGTTGGAGTGGTATGTGACAGTATCCCCCCCTTAGGCCTGAACCCCTAAAGGCCATTAGCTGGTAGACAATACAGAGTAGTGGAGCCTGAATTTAATCATGCCCTGATTTATAAGTCCAGTTAGCCCATGGTCACACCTTAACTTCAAACCAATACCATATCCAAAACCCAACAACCATATGCTGACATCAAGAAGTGGGATGATGCCTGTCTCGCAGAGTATGAAAATGATAATGATACATTGTGGAACACAAAGGTGGCAGAGCAAAGGTGAAGGGCAAAGGTGAGAAAGAAAGAGGAGGCATGGAGGAAGGCAGAGAAGGAGGCAAGGAAGAAGGTGAAGGTGGCAGCATCGGAGGCATGGAGGGCAGAGCAGGCATGGAAGGTAGCAAAGGAGGCTGTGAAAAAAAGAGTAAGTGCTGCTCCCATAGAAACCGACTGGGACTAACCAACCATAGGCAGCAGAAATAACTGCTCAGCAGAGCTGGGGCAAGGGAAAGGCATGGACACGGAGTGGCCCTCCTGTATGCCAAAGGTGTGATGAGTGTGGACTCAAGTGTTAGCTTAGGCTGGGCAAGTCAACCTTGTGTGTGGAGTGCTACAAGACAAAGGCAAAGTGTGAGCGGCCCAAAGAGAAAAAGCTAGAGTGGTAAAGAAAAAGGGCTGTCATAGAATTGAAGAGGCTAGTAAAGCAGGCAAGGACAGAGGAGAGTAGCACCATAGCTAGGCCTAGTGGCTCAGGGGGTTTAGCTCTGGAGTGGGTGAAGGCCCTTTGGGGCATTTTAGAGTCAATCAAAGGACTCCAGGAGGCAGTCCAGTTGCAAATGAGGTGGCAGATCTGCCAAATACAGACAGTAGAGGAGCTGGTGTGGTTGAAGGCAGAGAAGGTATACAGGTTGGGCATGGACATAAATCTGGAGGTGGAGAGTGGAGTGGAGGAAAAGATGGCAGTGGAGTTGGTGGAGTTGGGGGTGGAAAAGAAGGAGGCAATGAGGAGGAAGTTTATGGAGGAGTCAGGAAGTGAGTCTGAGTTGGAGATGTAGTATAGGTAGAAGGACATTGCATGTGACCATAATGAACATGTTTTGGCCATACAAAGCAAAATTAAATGAAGCAATCAAGCAGAGTAAGGTCTGGGCCTGTCCAGGTACTGTAAATGAAAGTTGTCAATGAGTTCAGAGGCATGTTCAAGCTCCATGGCTAGAAGCCAGAAGGTCTCATCTTCAGTACCTTCATAGTCAGACCAGCATACCAAGTATAACAGCTTGCAATTTTTTTGCCTACAGTCAATCTTTGAATCAAGGATTTCTGCTATTTCATACTTTAATTCGCCTTCAATCTCTACTAGAGGTGGCAGAGCCTGAGTCCAGTCTGAAATTGTGTTTGGAACTGTGGGTTCTAATTGGGATACATGAAAGACTGGATGTATGGACTTCATAGTAACCAGAAGTCAAAGTGTGAAGGAGTGTGTACTAGCTTGAATGATAATGGTGTAAGGTCCTAGGTTCTTCTCTGATAATTTTTTAGAGGGGCACATGAATCAGAAGTACTTAGCCTTGACGAAAACCTAGTCACTGATCTTAAAGTCCAGCACTGGAGTTTACTTGGTATCAGTGGGACCTTGGTATCATTTCTAAGCAGCAGTGATCTTCTCATGGAGGTAGGAATAAAGGGAGTTGAGGTTGATAGAGTATTTTTGTGCTTTGATGGAGGTGATGTCTCTCTCCAGATGTACTGTCAAGTTTGAATAATAGTCCTTGTTAGCAAAGAAGGAAGAAACTCTGGTGGTTGCATTTAGAGCATTGTTATACACGAACTCTGCTAAGAAAAGGAGTTCAGATCAGTTGTTCTATTGACAATTGCAATAGACTCAAAAATACTGTTTTAGAGTCTGGTTCATATACTCTGTTTGACCGTCTTTGTCAAGTCTGGTCCCTCTGAAGTATTACTCCAGATAAGTCTGAGCTAGTGGGGTGGAGGTTCAAAGGTTAGTACAGAGGTGGACCAAAATCCAGACAGAGATAGTAATGGATGGATTTAGGAGTGTGAGGACTTAGCACAGAATGTATGTGTCACACTTTTGCTCTAGTTCAGTCCTTGTTGAGACAGGTAAGAAGGGAAACAGGAAGAAGGAGACTGGAGGAGGTGGAGGAAACTTAGTCAATATTTGTACTGAGGAGAGTATAGCAGAATTGTATAGAATATATATACTACTAAGAAACGCCACTAGAATGGAGCACATAGGACGGAGTCCAGTAATACAAAGTCTGGAGCTGTGACCAATATTAGCAGTCACCAGAGCTATGCTTCATAATGAACTCTAAGTGATGGAGAATGGAGACTGTGGAACTAATACTAAAGGAGATGTAAGATAAGGAAATCAAGGAGTACTATAATAATGAAGTCTGGAGGTGAGGAATGCCTTCCTAAGTAGATCATGCCAGAGTTGTGCTGTGCTGACCAGAGTTAAAGTCTGGGATATGACAGTATCCCCCTCTTAGGCCTGAACCCTTGAAGGCTGTGTGGCTGAGTGGAATGTGGAGTGCAGGTGTGGAGTTGGTGTGGAGATGTGTGGTGGAGTTTGATTGATCCACATGACTCCATTGATTGTTGATTAGAGTCCAAATTTGTGGCTGGGCATATAAGCCCAGATGATGCATGGTTGGTCTCTATTTTTCTCCTACCATCATTCATTATAACCACCACATCTGACCTCCCCTTTCCACTATTGGAGATTGCCAAATGGACCTGGAGGGACATCTAGGAGAAAATCAATGACAACAACATAACTGTAGCCATGAAGGCCACAGAGCAAGGGTGACAATGGGAAGAGGCAAAGAGGAAGGTCAAGGAGGCAGCACAAAAGAAGGCCAAGGCAGAGGCAGTGCAGAAGAAGGCTGAGGTAGAGGTGTGAGCAGTGGAGAAGAAGAGGCAAGTGGAGGCAGCAGAATGGAGGTGCAAGGAAGTGGTGGAGGTAGCCAAGAAATGAGTGAGTGGCTGTGTTCTGTGAATATGAACACTACTGATTGTCATTAGGCTGAGCAAGTCCAGGTCATACAGACTATGGACAAAGGCAAAGAGAAGGTGCTGCCACCATGCAACTAGTGTGAGTCAAGGGATGAGCTGTGTGAGATGGGGACTAGCAAGTTCAAGTCTTGCATCACCTGTCAAAAGGCAAAGGCAAAGTACATATGCTCCAGAGATGGCAAGGCACTAGAGAAGCCTGCAATAAAGAAGCCTACAATGAAGCAGAGGCACATGATGGGGGCAGAAGAAGACTCAAGGCTGCATAAAAAGGTGCACAAGGATACAGAGATGGAGGCAGGGCCAAGCAGAGAGAGTGGTGTTGAGCATGCCCTTTGAAGCATTGAGCTGGTGATCTGGTTATTGAATAACCATGTCTGGACCCAGACCCACCTGCTCTGCCAGCTTGTGAAGCTTAAGGAGGCAGTGTTGTTCAATGATCCAGAGGAAGAGATGGTAGATGAGGACACAGTGGAGGCAGTGGAAGAGTTGAAGGGTTTGAGGAAGGACTATGAGGAGTCTGGGATGTCGCCACCATTGCCCCTGTAGAGTATTAGTTGTTTTGGACTTGTATAAATAGCAACAGAGTTAAATCAGAGTAAAGTTGGAATGGAAGGAAAAAACAGAAAGGAAGAAAAGGGAACAGAAAGGAAAGGAAAAGGAAAAAAAGGGAACCTCGGAGTTGTATGACATTAAGTGGATAGTGGCCCAGGCTTGTTCAGGTACTTCTCATGGAAGTCCGAAACAAGATCCCTTGCATTTTCCAGCTCTATGGCAAGTAGCCAGAAGGTCTCATCATCAGTTCCCTTGTAGCCCAACCAATGAACCAAGTACAAGAGTTGGCAGTAATGCCTTCTCCGATTGATCTTGGTGTCCAAAATCTCTGTGATCTCATACTCTGGCTCACCATCAACCTCAACCAGAGGTGGTGGTGGTTGGACATGATTTGGTATAGTATTCAGAGTAGAAACTTCTAATTGAGAGACATGAAAAACTGAATGTACAGAATGCATAATGTCAGGTAAATGTAAGGTAAATGAATGAAACCAGGCTTAGCGATAATCAGAAATGGGTCTAAATTCTTCTCAGATAGTTTTTTGGATGGTCATATAGACTTGAAGTACTTGGCCTTCACGTACACTTGGTCACCAATCTTGAAGTCTGGGGCTGGACTTCATTTAGCATTGGTGGGTCCCTGATAATGCTTCTGAGCTTCAGCCATCTCCAACTGGAGGAAATCATGGAGTTGATCCAAGTCCATGACATAAGCTTTGGCTACAGATAAGATGAGGTTGCAATTGGAGTTGATAGACAGATTTGGATGATAGCCCTTATTAGCAAAGAATAGGAATACTCTGGTAGTAGCACTTAGAGCATTGTTGTATATGAATTCAGTGAGAGGGAGGAGTTCCAACCAATAGTCCTACTAATAGTTACAGTAAATTCAGAGGTATTGCTCGAGGATCTGATTAGCATGTTTGGTTTGACCATCCCCCTCTGGATGATATCCAGAGGTGAAATGAAGACACATATTGAGAGCTCTACCTAGAGACTGGAAGAAGTGTAATACAAACTTGGAGCCCCAGTTGGAGGTGACATGGGTGGGAACTCTGTGCTTACTGAACATGTTGATCAGAAACAACTTGGCTAGGTCAGTGAAGGTGACAGTATCATGAGTTGGGATGAAGATCAATTGTTTAGACAACTGATTGATGACTACTAGGATTACTGTATAACCCTCTGAAGGGGGAAGCTGTTCAATGAAATCCATGGAGATGGAGTTCCATGGTTTCTCTGAAATTGGTAGCTGCTTGAGGAGTCCATAAGGCCAGTGCCTTGGAACCTTGGCACGAGTGCAGGATATACAAGAACTAATATAGTCCTTGACAAAGATGCAGATGCCCAGCCAGGTATACTTACAGCAAATGAGTTCCAAAGTGCAGTTCTGGCTGAAATGACCTATAGTGGGGTGATTGTGGAAGTAATGGAGAATATGGAGTTGGAGATCTTCAGCTTCAGGAACATAGATGCAATTGTCCCAGAGTAGGAATCCTTCAGAGTTGACTGTCTAGTGAGGGTCATCAATAGACTCTGAGAAGAGGATGTGGGATGCAACTGGATTGTTGGAAAGAGAGAAGAGAATGTTAGAGTAGAGTTGCTCGACATCGACTAGAAGTGAGGCCCGGAGTATTGGAGTAGCTAAGTAAGTTGTGTGAAGAGACACAGTGAGCTGTTCATGGGTGAATATGGGCCAGAAATTGTTGGGGTTGACACAAGTGTAGTCTTTATTTCCTTCTTTTGGATAAACATCCCAGCATCTAGTTAGCACATTAGGTTTGGCTCCAAGCTTACCAGGCTGGTAATGAACTGCCATATTGAATTAGCAGAGGTATTTGGACTAGTGGGCCTGGCAGCACATCAGGAGCTTAGTGGTGGAGAAATACTCAAGATTCTTGTGATCAGTAATGATGTTGATCGGAGATCCAGAGCCTTCAAGGAAGTAATGCCAATTCCTAAATGCCTCAAAAATCACCAACAGCTCCTTGTCATGCATGTTATAGTTCAACTCCAGCCCTGTAAGGGTGCAGAAGTAGAATGTGACTGGATGGAGTTCAGAGTTGGAGCTAGTAATAGATAGAATGCTGGTGATGGCATAATTGGAGGTGTCAGTTTCGATGGTAATAGGAGTGTCCGAAGTCCAGTGGATTAACACTGGAGTGAAGATGAAGGCTTCCTTCAGCTGATTGAAGGACTTGCAATAGTTGTTAGAGAAGTTCCAGCAAACTCCTTTGTAAGTGAGCCACATGAGTGGGATCACGATGTCTAAGTAGTTTTGAATGAAGTGATGGTAGAAGTTGGCAAAGCCAAGAAAGGACTGAATGTCCTTAACCTTATGAGGCTCTGGCCAATCCTGAATCACTTTGACCTTGTCTGGGGCCATAGTGAGCCCAGAGGAAGAGAGAATATAACTGAGGTACTTGATGGACTCTGAATGGAATTCACACTTCTCCAGCTTCAGGTATAGACCATTAGCACAGAGACACTAAAGGACTTCCTGGATATTCTTGCGGTGTAAGGCAATGTCTTGGGAGTAAATAAGGATGTTGTTGAGATAGATCACAATAGAAACATCCAACATATCAGTGAATATGAAATTGACAAAATACTGAAAGGTGGCTGAAGTGTTGGTGAAACTGAAGGGCATTATCAACCACTCATAGAATCCATAGTGGGTGCAAAAGGAAGTCTTCCACTCATCTTCAGCAGCAATGCAGACTAGATGATATGCATGCCAGAGATCAAGCTTGGTGAATATCTTGGCACTGCTAGGGGCTTCCAGGAGATCAGAGGTATGGGGTAGTGGGTAATAGTCCTTCTTTGTGATCTTGTTCAGACCTCAGAAGTTGACACAGAGGCAGAGAGAGCCATCCTTCTTGTGGATGAAGAGCACTAGTGTGGTGTGCAGAGATGTAAATTGCCAAATGAAGCTGATGTGGAGGTGTTTGTCTAAGAAGTCCTTAAGGGCCTCCTGTTCTGTGGGGGAGAGGGAGTAGAGCTGACTGATCAGAGGTTTAGTACCTTCCTTGAGATTAATCTTCAGATTGAAGGGACAGTGCTCAGGAAGTGTATTCGCCTTCTTCTTGCTGAAGACATCCACAAAGTCGTGGTACTTCAAGGAAACTCCAAAGAGGTCTGGAGGTTCCTCCAGAGCATTGGAAACTGTAACTGAGTGAGCTTTAATGGAGTTAATATCTCAAAAAAAAAGAGTAAAGGAAACAAAGCCCTCCAACTTACAGGCGCGATTGAACATGGCTGCATTGATGAAGGAGATCGCTGGGCATGTAAGCCCAGGGGCTCTAGGTGAATCTGGGGGTGTAGTCTCCAGAAGATGAGTGGAGTAATTGTTGGATGACAGAGGAAGAGGAACAGAGTTTGACTTAGGAGACTCAGAGGTTGACGTCAGGGTTTGCACTCCACTTGTGGAAGTCTGGAATATGATGCTGCCCAATACCCAATCAATCGATGGATTGTAGTGGGTGAGCCAGCTGTGCCCTAATACTATTGCACAAGAGGGATCCAGTGAAGTTACGTAAAATATATCAGAGGTGGTTTCACTAGATGGAAAGAGGATCGGAAGGTCTATAGCAGAGTTGATGTTAGAGATAGAGAAGCTATTGAAGAGATGAAGGGAAAGCAGGGAAATGGAGTTTATAGGGATCTTGTGGATTTTAATGAATGTGGAATCTATGAAGCAGTGGGTAGAACCAGAGTCAAGTAGACACAAGATGGAGAACAGATTAAGAGTTAGAATGGATACTATAGGTTTAAGGGAATTTGGGTTAGAAAGAGCAGACGTGTTGAGACAGAGTTCCTAAGATGCACAATTAGGAATAATGTGACTCCCAAACCATGCAGTTCTACAGGAGCTGCACTCTATTTTTTTGCCTCTGAAGAAGTGGAGCTTGTCAAGGCTTCTGCCAGAGTAGCTGTGGCAGCACAAGCCTTCAAAGCTCTAGAGCTAGATTTTGAACACTCCTTGGTGGTGTGCCCAGATTGCCTGCAAAACAGGCAGAGACCTTGGCAAAGGCAGTGTTGGCACTTCTTGGGGAGAAGCTTGCCATCCTTGCCCAACTTGGCAGAGATGCTATTGGCATTGTTAGCATCTCTATTCTTAGGTAAGTTCTTACCACCTCCAGAGAATCCAAAGGGTGAGAAGTTAGATCCCTTGGACTTGAATTCATCCTTGGGCTTGTCAGAGGTGCTGAAGTTATTTGAGAATGTCAATGAGGCAGATTTGTTATTGGAGTGGCCTTCAGAGTTTGAGCCACTTGGCTTGATTGCTCAGGAGATTTCCTCCTTTCACTTCCAATACTGATGGTCTATTCTTTGAGCCATCTTGCAGAGTTCAGCAAGTGTGTCAGGCTTGCCAAGATGAGAGACCTTGTCCTTGATCTGATCCAGAAGTCCCATGTAGAAACTCTAGCAGAGTGCACCATGGCCCCAATTCCAGACCTGGCTCACCAGGCAATTCCACTCAACAATATATCTAGTAATACATTATGAGTTCTTCATCTGCAGTCACTCAAGTTGAGCTTCTGTGTCAGCAACAGGGTCATGAGGTCTGAAGTTGGACTGCAATTCATATAAGAATGTCTGCCAGTCATCCATCCACTTTAGCTGGAGATGCAGAGGTTCAGTCCTAAGCAAGTCTGGTTCAAAATAGTCTAGGGCTATGCCCTTGAGATATGATTGTGCAAATGTTACCTTAATCCTATCTGTGCAATAGGTTTTCAGATTTGCTTGAAAGTTCAGTTTGCACTAAATGACAAAAGGCCAGAGCTTCTTGGGATCTGTCCCATCAAACGGATCTGGCTCTTGGACCTTTGCTTTTGGGGTATCAAAATTGTTGTTATGTCTGAGAGCCACTCTTGTCATGTCTCAGATCATGTTAGCAAGCTATGTGAATGGTTCATAGGCTAGCGGTATGTGGTTGAGATCATTGTCTTCAGATACAGAGGCCAGATTGTCATCAGGTTGATCAGGGTTGTCACCAGGTGGGTTATTGTCCAGATCGTCACCACCATTACCACCATCACCACCATCACTGGAGTCTGGGGGCAGAGGGCTGCTGGCACCACCAGGAGGTCCTTATGAGCCACCTATCTCAGGTGCTGAATGAATCAATAACTGGGAGTGAGACCAGTCACCAGCCAACTCCTGAAAATGAGAAGATGGTGGAGATTGTTCTAAAGGTAGCACCATTAGATGGGAGTTACATTTAAAAATACCAGAAATCAAGAGAACATGACCACGAGCGGTGAAGCTGATGTACTTGCCAGGAATACTATGGGGACTACCAAAGATAGCCATGGTTCTGAAGTGAGTATTGTAAATATAGATACAAGACATGAGGTTTTGAGGACTAGAACAAGGTGTGAGTATGAATATACTGTCAAGTCCAGTTCCTCTGGAATATTACTCCAGATAAGTCTGAGCTAGTGGAGCAGAGGTTCAGAGGTTAGTATAGAGGTGGATCAAAGTCCAGATGGAGATAGTAATAGATGGACTTAGGAGTGTGAGGACTTAGTGCAGGACATATATATCATGCTCTTGCTCTAGTTTGGTCCTCATTGAGACAGAGGTAAGGAGGGGAACAGGAAGAAGGAGACTGAAGGAGGTGGAGGAAATTTAGTTGATATTCATACTGAGGAGAGTACAGTGGAATTGTACAGAATATATATACTACTGAGAAACACCACTAGAATGGAGTGCATAGGACAGAGTCTGGTAATACAAAGTCTGGAGCTATGACCGGTGTTAGCAGTCACCAGAGCTATGCTCCATAATGAACTCTAAGTGATAGAGAATGGAGACTGTGGAACTGATACTAAAGAAGATATAAGATAAGGAAAACAAGGAGTACTATAATAACGAAGTTCAGAGGTGAGAAACGCCTTTCTGAGTAGATCATGCTGGAGTTGTGCTGCACTGACTGGAGTTGAAGTCTGGGATATAACAGTCTCCCTCCAGATGGTAACCAGAGATAAAGTGAAGTCAGATGTCAAGGGCTTTTCTGAGTGAGCAGAAGAAGTGAGAGACAAACTCTGAACCTTGATTGGAGGTGATGTAAAAGAGAGCTCCATGCTTGGAAAAGACATGAAGAAAAAAGAGTTTTGTGAGCTCTGGAGACATCACCTTATTGTCAGTTGAAATGAATATACATTGCTTGGAAAGGTGATTAACAACAACTAGAATGGCAGTGTGTCCAGAGGACATAGGAAGTTGTTCAATGAAGTCCATGGATATGGAATTCCATAGCTTCTTAGGAATTGAGAGCTATTTTAGGAGTCTGTAGGGCTTATGTCTAGGGACCTTGGCTCAAGTGCAGGCTGTGCAAGAAGAGACATACTCCTTGACAAATGTCTGAATGCCTGGCCAGATATATTCCTGACAGATTAGCTCCAAAGTGTGATTTTGTCCAAAATGTCTGAATAGCAGATGATCATGCTTATATCAGAGCACACAGAGTTGAAGGTTATCAGCGTCTGAAACATAGATATGACTATTCAAATGAAGGAAGCCATTGGAGTTAACAGACTAGCATAAATCAGGGTCGGAGTCAGAGAGGTGGATGGCAGTGATGGGATTAGAGGGGAGAGCAGAGAGAATATCACTGTGAAGTGACTCAATGTCAAAGAGAGTGCTGGTCTGGAGAACCAGAGCTGCAAGATAAGTGGCCTGTAAGGATGCAGCAAGCTATTCCTAAGTAAAAATAGTGTGGAAGTTATGGAAATTAATGCAAGTGTAGTCCTTATCCCCCTCTTTGGGGTAGACATTCCAGCATCTAGTAAGGGCATCTGGCTTGGCTCTGAGGTGTCCAGGGCAGAAACAAACGATCATATTGAACTAGGAAAGAAACTCTAACCACCAGGCCTGCCAGCGAGTCAGGAGCTTGGTAGTGGCAAAATACTCTAGATTTTTGTTATCAGTGACAATATCAACTGGAGTTCTGGAACCTTCAAGATAGTGGTGCCAAGTCTGGAATGCCTCATGGATGGCAAGTAGCTCCTTGTCATAGATGTCATAATTGAGCTTTAGAGAATGGAGCATCCAAGAGTAGTAAGCAACTGGCCAGATTTCCTTGTTCATACAACAGATAGAGAGAGTACCAGCAATAGCATAGTCAGAGGCATCAGTTTCTACTATGATTAGAGCATCTGAAATCCAGTGGGTAAGTATCAGAGTGAAGGTAAAGGCATTCTTGAGCACCTGAAAGGCAGAATGACAGTCGGTAGAGAAGTTCCACAGAGTACCCTTACATGTAAGTCGGATTAGAGGAACAACAATATCAGAGTAGTTATGAATGAAATGCCTGTAGAAATTCGCAAAACCCAAGAAGAACTGGATGTCCTTGACTTTCTAAGGCTCAGGCCAATCTATAATTGCTTTAACCTTTTCTAAAGACATGGTAAGTCCAGAGGGAGAGAGTTGGTATCTGAGATAATTAGTGGAGTCAGTGTGGAATTTGCACTTATCTGAATGGGTGTAAAGTCCATGTTTGCAGAGTTGACAAAGAACTTTCCAGACATGCTTCTTGTGGGAGGCCTTGTCTGTAGAGTAGATGAGGATGTTGTCAAGATAGACTATAATACAAACATCTAATAGATCAGTGAAGATGGTGTTGACAAACCACTGGAAAGCTACTAGAGCATTGGTGAGACTGAATAGCATGACTAGCCACTCATATGAGCCATATCAGGTCCAGAACAAAGTCTTCCATTCATCTCCCTCAGTAATGCAGATCAGATGGTATATGTGCCAGAGGTTAATTTTGGTGTAGATCTTAGCTTGGCTTAAAGCATCTAGAAGGTTGAAGATGCAGGAAAGGGGATAGTGGTCTTTCTTTGTGATCTTGTTAAGTCCTCAGAAGTCAACACAGAGGCAGAGTGAACTATTCTTCTTGTGGACAAAGAGAACTGGAGTGGCATGAATGAAAGAGAAGGGATGAATAAATCCATTAGCTAGGTGTTTGTTGAGAAACATCCAGAGTAACTCAAGCTCAGAGGTGGAGAGAAAGTATATGGTGCCTAATGAAGGAGATGTGCCTTCTTCTAGGTCAATGTTGAGATCATGTTTGTGGTGCAGAGCAAGCTTAGAAGCCTTGCTTTTACTAAAGACATCTGTGAAGTCATGGTAGTCCAAAGGGACTCCAGAGAGATCAATAGGATCTGGAGTTGTGGAAGACACATGGAGTTGGATATTCTTAGGGCAGAGTTGTAGGCTAAACTGTATGGAGCCCTGAAGATGACAGGCCAATGCAAAGGCAGGTGCATTGATCAGCGCAATGGGCAGAGCCTTGCAGTCACAAAAATGTGGTGGATTGGGGGGTGTGGGGTCAGCTGAAGGAGGTAAGTCTGGAGGCTATGGGGTAGAGCTTGGAGTTGCTGGCAAAGTCTGTCCAGGTGGGCAGAATGAAATACTGCTTGAAACCCAGTCAATTAACAGATTGTAGCAGGTGAGTCAGTTGTGTCCTAGCACAAGGAAACAGGATCCATCCAGCAGAGTGATGTAGAACATCATTGAAGTGATGTTACTGGTTTCAAAACAGATAGAGAGATTAACAGTATGAGTAATGGTGGAGTTGAATGTTCCATTGAAGAGCTGGAGTTCAAGTGGAGGAATGGAGTATGAAGAAAGTCTGTAATCATTAATGAATGAGGTATTTATGAAATAATTGGAAGATTCAGAGTTTACAAGTGTGGAGAAGGTTGGGATGTCATAGGAAAGGACTGAAATGGTAGACATGAGGGAGCAGGGATCTAAGAGAGTGAACACATTGAGTTGGACCTCCTTAGATGCATGGGCAGAGTTAATGCAACCTCAAGTCCATGCAGAGTCTACAAGGCTGCTGACTATTTTTTCACCTCCATGCTAGAGGCCTTTGGTTTGACTTCTGGAGTTGTGGTTGTAGCCATGTAAATCTTGGATGCCCAGAACAATGACTTTGGGCACTCTTTAGCCTTATGACTGGCTTGACCACAAAACATACATAAATTGTTATTGAAATGATGCTTATACTCAACCACTGTGAGCCTGCCATCCTTACCTAGCTGGGATGACAAGTTAGGTTTGGGGGCTGTGGAGGTTCCAGAGTTGGAGTTACTGCTAGAGTTGGAGGCCTTAGAGTTCTTCACAGAACTCCTTAGCTTGGAGTCTGAGGTGGAAGTGGATGAAGTTAGGGCTACAGAGGTAGTGGTCTTGAAATTACCATTTCTGAAGTTAGACCCAGAAACCTTATTGGCCCTAGAAATCTCTTCTCTACATTCCCAATAGCGATGGTTGATCTGCTGTACTAAAGTGCAGAGGTTCTGGAGGTTGCCTGATTTGCCAAGCTGAGACAACTCATTCTTAATGTTACAGTTATTGATTGCACAATGACTGAATACATAGTGTTATAGATACTAATTACACATTTTTACCATTTAGAGTATAAGCAGTGCTCAACCTGAATATGGTTGATTGTTTATGTTTGTAGATATTATTGCCACGCTCTGTACAAGCCTCGGAGTTCACTATTTGCGATTCCCAGTTTCTAACAGTGAACTCCAGATAATGTGTACTTAGCACTATCTCAATATAATAGTTTCTAATAGTGAACTCCAGCTGTGTGGATTCCAGCTGTTAACAGGTTATGAGCCCTGCACTTTAACTGCGCACCATTTACTACTGTGTTGTGCTTTTTTGCCAACAAAAATTTTCCACCTCTTGGACAAACTGTTGAAACTCTTTGCTTCCTCACCTAGTTCACCTACTCTATCTTACTATGTCCACTGAAAACCACCACCACTGCATTTCACCTCTCAATGGCACCAACTACACCACCTGGAGTGAGGAAATGAAGGCTCTCCTTTGCTCTAAAGGCCTCTGGCGACTTGTGAATGGCAAGGAACTCTGCCCCACCACATCTGGTCCTGAGCAAACTGCTTGGGACATCAAGCAGGACAGGGCAGCTGGTGAGCTGATGCTCAATATTGCACCAGACCAGAGAGTCCACATCAGAGCAGACCAGAACAACCCTACCAAGGCCTGGGCAGCACTGAAGAAGGCCTTTATGCAACAGAAGGCCAGCCACCGCTTTGTGGCCTATGATGAGTTCTTTAGCATCTGGAAGCGGCCAAATGAGTCCCTTCCAGCCCTAGCTGCTCAAGTTGAGGAATCCATGACTTGGATTCAAGATCTGCACAGCACCAGCTTCGATATGAAGACTTTGGACAATGAATTGGCCTGTATGGCCATGATTTGAGCTCTTGGACCAGAGTTCTCAGCTTTTAGTTTATCCCTGGCCCTCCTCACAGATCTGGACAAAGACAAGGTCAAAGCAGCCTTTCAGACTAAGGAAATCCACTGCAAACCACGTTCTGATGTTGTGTTATTCACACCATCAGTCACTGCTCTGTCTACCACTGCATCTGGGTGCAGATGCATCCCTAACTCGCCCTGCTCATTCTGTGAGAAGCCAGGGCACTGCCAGTGCGTTTGCTGTGCATTATTGTGTTACAGTTATTGATTGGACAATGACTGAATACATAGTGTTATAGATAATGATTACGCATTTTTACCATTTAGAGTATAAGCAGTGCTCAACCTGAATATGGTTGATTATTTATGTTTGTAGATGTTGTTGCCATGCTCTGTACAAGCCTCAGAGTTCACTGTTTGCAATTTCCAGTTTCTAACAGTGAACTCCAGGTAATGTGTACTTAGTTCATCTCAATATAACAGTTTCTAACAGTGAACTCCAGCTGAGTGCATTCCAGCTGTTAACAGGTTATGAGCCCTGCGCTTTAACTGCACACCATTTAACATTGTATTGCGCTTCTTTGCCAATGAAAATTTTCCACTTCTTGGACCAACTGTTGAAACTCTGTGCTTTCTCATCCATCCTACCTACTTCACCTTACCATGTCCTCTGAAAACCATCACCACTGCATTTTGCCTCTTAATGGCACCAACTACACCACCTGGAGTAAGGAAATGAAGGCTCTCCTTTGCTCCAAAGGGCTCTGGCACCTTGTGGATGGCAAGGAACTCTACCCCACCACATCTGGTCCTGAGCAAACTGCTTGGGACATCAAGCAGGACAGGGTAGCTGGTGAGCTGATGCTCAATGTTGCTCCAGACCAGAGAGTCCACATCAGAGCGGACCAGGACAACCCCACCAAGGCCTGGGCAGCACTCAGAAAGGCCTTCATGTAGCAAAAGGCCAGCCACTGCTTTGTGGCATATGATGAGTTTTTTAGCATCCAAAAGCACCCAGAAGAGTCCTTACCTGCTCTAGCTGCAAGAGTTGAGGAGTCCATGGCCAGGATTCAAGATTTGCACAGCAATAGCTTTGATATGAAGACTTTGGATGATGAATTGGCCTGTATGGCCATGATTTGAGCTCTTGGTCCGGAGTTTTCTGCTTTTACTTCCTCCCTGGCCCTCATCACAGACCTGGACAAAGACAAGGTCAAAGCAGCATTCCAAATGGAGGAAATCCACTGCAGACCGTGTCCTGATGTTGCGTCATTCACACCATCAGTCACTGCTCTCTCTACCTCTGCATCTGGGTGCAGATGCATCCCCAACTCGCCCTGCTCCTTCTGTGAGAAGCCAGGGCACTGCCAGTGTGTTTGCTGTGCATTGCAGCGCGCAAAGAGTCACTACAAGTCCTGGAAACCAAAGGACAGGAAAGCAGACCAATCTCAGTCTGCTAAACCAGCCTCAGAGGCTATAGAGGTTGTTAAGAAGGCCAGAAATGCAAGTCTTCATTCCAGTGATCCCACTGATCCCTTTTCACCACTCCAACTCAATGCTGACCATGAATGGAATGCAGACTCAGGGGCCACTTCACATATGACCCCACATCGCTACTGGCTGTGCAATTATGTGCCAAAACGCGTCCCAATCAAGCTAGCAGACAATACAGTAGTCTATTCAGCTGGGGTGGGGTCTGTAGTATTCTGTCCTGTCATAAATGGGAAGAGGTGTAGACAAGTCGAGTTTAGCAATGTCCTATATGTGCCAGAGCTGTGCAATAATCTGCTATCAGTGCTATATCTCACTCGGAAATCATCCTTTACTGTTCATATTAATGCAACCCACATAACCTTCTCTCGAGCTCCTAGACCACCACTTTTTGTTGCAACAATCAATAGCAACAATGCAGCATTCCTAGATGGCAAAACTGAGGCAGTTACTGAGTATGCACATCCTGCAACCACTGTCCCACTGGATCTGTCCCTCTAGCATTACAGATTTGCGCACCACAATGCAATTGATGTCAAATCACTCCATGAGCACAATTTGGTGACTGGAATGAAGCTGGACAACAAATCCCTGCCAGATCCCATCTGTGAACCATGCCTAGCTGGCAAAATGCATGCCAATCCATTCCCTAGCTTGCAAACTCACGCATCCAGGCCTCTGGAACTCATGCATTCAGATGTACATGAGGTTCCCTATCGCACATTCTCTGGTTTCTGCTACTGGGTCACTTTCATTGATGATTACTCGAGATACCGCTTTGTGCTCCCAATTCGTGCCAAATCAGATGTTTTCAGCGTTTTTAAGCAGTTTAAGGCATTTGCAGAGAACCAGACAGAGCGCAAAATCAAGACCCTGCGAGATGACAAGGGAGGGGAATATATGAGCAATGCCATGCTTGATTTCACCAATGAATGCGGCATAGAGCACCAGCATACTGTCTGAGCTCGCTGACAGCAGAATGGGGTGGCAGAGCATGCAAATAGAGTCTTATCTGAGCGCATTACTGCTATGTTGAAGGAATCTGGTCTTGCAATGGCATTCTGGGGTGAAGCACTTGCAGCACTTGTCCATGTGTGGAACAGATGCCCTACTGCAGCTCTGCAAAGCGCTACTCCATATGAACTCTGGCATGGATGGAAACCAAATGTCTCCCACTTCTGGGTCTGGAGCTGCACTGCCTATGTGCACATCCAAAAGGACAAAAGGAGTGCATTGCAACCACATTATGAGAAATGTGTGTTTATTGGCTATCCTGATGGCTACAAGGGCTGGAAGTTCTACAACCCAACAACAAAGCACACAATCATCTCAAAACGTGCTGATTTTGATGAAAGGACTACCAATAGTGGTGTGACTGACACCACTCCAGGCGTGACGGACAAATCATCAGGAGTAACGGACATTAGGCAAAGCATGACTGACAAGTCTAATACTCCTTACATCGCACCTTATACTGGAGATGATGAGGATGAGCTTCCCTCAATTCCTGGTGTTCCACATCCTGGGGGGGCACCTAATCCTGATGCAGTGCAGGATGCAGAACCCCATACACCTCGTCCTGCTCCAATACCTCTAATTGATAATCTAGTCACCCCACAACCACTTTTGAGTCCTGAGCCAGTCAGACCAGCTAGTTCCATTGGAATTGGAGCTAGAATGCCATGCAGAAATCGCCAGCCACCCAGGGAATGGTGGAAACTCAGTCCAGTGCAGATCATTGGTGATTCTGATGATTCTGATGAAGAAGTGGACATGGCTGCTTGTTTCAGTGCCAATACACTGCATCCCAGGTCATATAAGGATGCAATGAAGGGAGATAATGCTCAGGAGTGGACCCAAGCTGCTTTGGATGAATTGGCAGCCCATAACTCAAATGGAACATGGAAACTAGTGCCCAGACCAAAGGATCAACCAGTTATTGGATCCCACTGGGTATTTACAAAGAAATATCGTGCTGATGGCTCATTTGAGTGATATAAAGGCCATCTAGTCACACAGGGCTTCTCCCAGCGCCCTGGATTCAAATATCTCAAGGTGTTTGCTCCTACAGTGCACTTGCCCACTCTCAGAGTCATTCTGGCGCTTGCAGCAGTCCATGATCTCCATCTCTGGTCTGTTGATGTCTCCAATGCATATCTCAATGGTGAAATGGACTGTGATGTGTATATGGAGCAGTCAGAAGGATATGCAGAGGGAAACCCAAGAGATACTGTTTGCTTGCTCCAAAAAGTGCTATATGGCACCAAACAGGGTGGAAATCACTGGAATCGCAAGATGCACACCACTCTCGAGTCCATGGGCTTTACCCAGACATATTCTGATGCTGCTATGTATATCTATGTGCACAGTGATGTCCAGATCATCCTACCAGTGTTTGTGGATGATATGACATTTGCATCCAAATCCCTGTATGCCATCAAGCAGACAATCACCGATCTGCACAAACACTTCAAATTGTGCAATTTGGGAGCTACCACTGAGATCCTGGGCATCAAGATTGATCAAAATCAATCCAAGCACTCCCTCACCATCTCCCAGCAGCAGTATTGCATAGATATGCTGTCTAGATTCAATATGAGTGATTGCAAGCCTATCACCACTCCTATGGAATCTGGTTTGTGTCTGTCATGCAATCAGAGCCCTAGAACTACTGAGGAGCGCAATTTCATGTGATCTATTGACTATGGAGGAGCCATTGGATCCCTGCAGTACCTATCCTGCACAACTCGCCCTGATATTGCATTTGCTGTTGGCTAGCTTGCATCTTTCACATCAGAACCAGGTGTTGCGCATTGGAATGCAATTAAACACCTATTCCGCTATATCAAGGGCACTATGGGCTATGGGATCACCTACTCTCCAGATCCATCAGTCTCTGAACCATTCAGGATCTTTTCTGATGCCAACCATGGTGGATGCAAGGATTCTGGTTGCTTTACTGGTGCATATGTGGTCAAGATTGGTACAGGTGTTGTCTCCTGGATGTCAAAGTGCCAGCCCATTGTTGCTCTGTCCACAACTGAAGCAGAGTATGTTGCTGCATGTGAGGCAGGCAAGGAAATAGTCTGAATGCAGAAACTGATGCAGGAACTCAGATTTGGAGTTAATGGAGCATCAACACTGCATATGGACAATCAGTCCACAATTCAGGTTGCAAAGCACCCAGAGCATCATGGGAGAATGAAGCACTTGGATTTGTGCTGGTATTGGCTGCAAGATGTTGTGGATAAGGACATCATTTCACCCTCTTTTGTTCCAACAGCAGAGATGCCTGCTGAGCTGTTGACAAAGGCATTACCTTAAGTTTGTTAACAGCTGGAATACACTCAGCTGGAGTTCACTGTTAGAAACTATTATATTGAGATGAACTAAGTACACATTACCTGGAGTTCACTGTTAGAAACTGGGAATTGCAAACAGTGAACTCTAAGGCTTGTACAGAGCATGCTAACAACATCTACAAACATAAACAATCAACCATATTCAGGTTGAGCACTGCTTATACTCTAAATGGTAAAAATGTGTAATCAGTATCTATAACACTATATATTCAGTCATTGTCCAATCAATAACTGTAACACTCCCCCCTGATTCCGCATTTCTCCTAATTAACTAACTCTGTCAAGTCCTAGCATTCTACAGAATTGCTCTACCTTAACTCGAGGCAATGCCTTTGTTAACAGATCAGCAGACATCTCTGCTGTTGGAACAAAAGAGGGTGAAATGATGCCCTTATCCACAACATCTCACAGCCAGTACCAGCACAAATCCAAGTGCTTCATTCTCCCATGATGCTCTGGGTGCTTTGCAACCTGAATTGTGGACTGATTGTCCATATGCAGTGTTGATGCTCCATTAACTCCAAATCTGAGTTCCTGCATCAGTTTCTGCATCCAGACTATTTCCTTGCCTGCCTCACATGCAGCAACATACTCTGCTTCAGTTGTGGACAGAGCAACAATGGGCTGGCACTTTGACATCCAGGAGACAACACCTGTACCAATCTTGACCACATATGCACCAGTAAAGCAACCAGAATCCTTGCATCCACCATGGTTGGCATCAGAAAAGATCCTGAATGGTTCAGAGACTGATGGATCTGGAGAGTAGGTGATCTCATAGCCCATAGTGCCCTTGATATAGCGGAATAGGTGTTTAATTGCATTCCAATGCGCAACACCTGGTTCTGATGTGAATGATGCAAGCTGGCCAACAGCAAATGCAATGTCAGAGCAAGTTGTGCAGGATAGGTACTGCAGAGATCCAATGGCTCCTCCATAGTCAATAGATTGCATGAAATTGCACTCCTCAGTGGTTCTAGGGCTCTGATTGTGTGACAGACACAAACCAGGTTCCATGGGAGTGGTGACAGGCTTGCAATCACTCATATTGAATCTAGACAGCATGTCTATGCAATACTGCTACTGGGAGATAGTGAGGGAGCACTTGGATCGATTTCTATCAATCTTGATGCCCAGGATCTCAGTGGTAGCTCCCAAATCACGCAATTTGAAGTGTTTGCGCAGATCAGTGATTGCCTATTTGATTGCATCAAGAGATTTGGATGCAAATGTCATATCATCCACAAACACTGGTAGAATGATCTGGACATCACTGCGCATATAGATGTACACAGCAGCATCAGAATATGTCTGTGTAAAGCCCATGGATTCAAGAGTGGTGCACATCTTGTGATTCCAGCGATTTCCACCCTGTTTGGTGCCATATAGCGCTTTCTGAAGCAAGCAAACAGTATCTCTTGGGTTTCCCTCTGCAAATCCTTCTGGCTGCTCCATATACACATCACAGTCCATTTCACCATTGAGATATGCATTGGAGACATTAACAGACCAGAGATGGAGATCATGGATTGCTGCAAGTGCCAGAATGACTCTGAGAGTGGGCAAGTGCACTGTAGGAGCAAAGACCTTAAGGTATTCAAATCCTAGATGCTGGGAGAAGCCTTGTGCAACTAGGTGGCCTTTATATCGCTCAAATGAGCCATCAGCACGATATTTCTTTGTAAATACCCAGCAGGATCCAATAACAGGTCGATCCTTTGGTCTGGGCACTAGTTTCCATGTGCCATTCAACTTATGGGCTGCTAATTCATCCAAAGCAGCTTGGGTCCACTCCTGAGCATCATCTTGCTTCAATGCATCCTTATATGATCTGGGATGTGGTGTATTGGCACTGAAACAAGCAGCCATGTCCACTTCTTCATCAGAATCATCAGAATCATCAATGATCTGCACTGGACTGAGTTTCCACCATTCTCTGGGTGGTTGGCGATTTCTGCGTGGCATTCTAGTAGTAATTCCAATGGAACTAGCTGGTCTGACTGGCTCAGGACTCAAAAGTGGTTGTGGGGTGACTGGATCATCAACTAAGGGGATCTGAGCAGGACAAGGTGTATGGGGTTCTGCATCCTGCAGTGCATCAGGATTAGGTGCCCCCCCAGGATGTGGAACACCAGGAATTGAGGGAAGCTCATCCTCATCATCTCCAGTATAAGGTGTGATGTAAGGAGTATTAGGCTTGTCAGTCACACTTTGCCTAATGTCCGTCACTCCTGATGATTTGTCCGTTACGCCTGGAGTGGTGTCAGTCACACCACTATTGGTAGTCCTTTCATCAAAATCAGCGCGTTCTGAGATGATTGTGTGCTTTGTTGTTGGGTTGTAGAACTTCCAGCCCTTGTAGCCATCAGGATAGCCAATAAACACGCATTTCTCATAATGTGGTTGCAATGCACTCCTTTTGTCCTTTTGGATGTGCACATAGGCAGTGCAGCCCCAGACCCAGAAGTGGGAGACATTTGGTTTCCATCCATGCTAGAGTTCATATGGAGTAGTGCTTTGCAGAGCTGCAGTAGGGCATCTGTTCCACACATGGACCAGTGCTGCAAGTGCCTCACCCCAGAATGCCATTGCAAGTCCAGATTCCTTCAGCATGGCTATAATGCGCTCAGATAGCACTCTATTTGCACACTCTGCCACCTCATTCTGCTATGGGTGTGCTCGGACAGTGTACTGGTGCTCTATGCCGCATTCATTGGTGAAATCAAGCATGGCATTGCTCATATATTCCCCTCCCTTGTCATCTTACAGGGTCTTGATTTTGCACTCTGTCTGGTTCTCTACAAATGCCTTAAACTGCTTAAATGCACTGAAAACATCTGATTTGGCACAAATTGGGAGCACAAAGCGGTATCTCGAGTAATCATCAATGAAAGTGACCCAGTAGCAGAAACCAGAGAATATGTGATAGGGAACCTCATGTACATCTGAATGCACGAGTTCAAGAGGCCTGGATGCACGAGATTTTGAGCTAGGGAATGGATTGGCATGCATCTTGCCAGCTAGGCATGGTTCACAGATGGGATCAGGCAGGAATTTGTTGTCCAGCTTCATACCAGTCACCAAATTGTGCTCATGGAGTGATTTGATATCAATTGCATTATGGTGTGCAAATCTGTGATGCCAGAGAGACAGATCCAGTGGGACAGTGGTTGCAGGATGTGCATACTCAGTAACTGCCTCAGTTTTGCCATCTAGGAATGCTGCATTATTGCTATTGATTGTTGCAACAAAAAGCGGTGGTCCAGAAGCTCGAGTGAAGGTCATATGTGTTGCATTGATATGAACAACAAAGGATGACTTCCGAGTTAGATACAGGACTGAAAGCAGATTATTGCACAGTTCTGGGACATGCAGGACATTGCTAAACTTGACAGCTCTACACCTCTTCCCATTAATGACAGGATGGAATACTACAGAGCCAACCCCAGCTGAATACATCATAGTATTGTCTGCCAGCTTGATTGAGATGCATTTTGGCACATAATTGCACAACTAGTGGCGATGTGGGGTCATATGAGAAGTGGCCCCTGAGTCTGCATTCCAGTCATAGTCAGCATCCAGTTGGAGTGGTGAAAATGGATCAGAGGGATCACTGGAATGAAGACTTGCATTTTTGGCCTTCTCCACCACCTCAGTAGTCTCTAAGGCTGGTTTAGCAGACTGGGACTGGTCCACTTTCCTATCCTTTGGTTTCCAGGACTTATAGTGGTTCTTTGCATGCTGCAATGCATGGCAAACACACTGGCAGTGCCCTGGCTTCTCACAAAAGGAGCAGGGCGAGTTAGGGATGCATCTGCACCCAGATGTGGTGGTAGAGAGTGAAGCGACTGATGGCATGAATAACACAACATCAGGACACAGTCAGTGGTTGATTTCCTCTGTTTGGAAGGCCGCTTTGACCTTGTCTTTATCCAGGTCTGTGAGAAGGGCAAGGGAGGATGTAAAAGATGAGAACTCTACTCCTAGAGCTTGAATCATGGCCATACAGGCCAATTCATCGTTCAGTGTCTTCATATTGAAGTTGGTGCTGCACAAATCCTAGATCCTGGCCATGGACTCCTCAACTCTGGCAGCTAGGGCTGGAAGAGACTCTTCAGGGCACTTTCTGATGCTGAAGAACTCATCATATGCCACAAAGTGGTGGCTGGCCTTCTGTTGCATGAAAGCCTTTTTGAGTGCTGCCTAGGCCTTGGTAGGGTTGTTCTGGTCTGCTCTGATGTGGACTTTCTGGTCTGGAGCAACATTGAGCATGAGCTCACCAGCTGCCTTGTCCTGCTTGATGTCCCAAGCAGTTTGCTCAGGACCAGATGTGGTGGGGCAGAGTTCCTTGCCATCCACAAGGTGCCAGAGGCCCTTAGAGTGAAGGAGAGCCTTCATTTCTTCACTCCAGGTGGTGTAGTTGTTGCCATTAAGAGGTGAAATGTGGTGGTTGTG
>JBBPUB010000025.1:0-63116 GCA_038094415.1 Xerocomus alliaceus | reverse complement strand
AAGTACTTGCTCTTGAATTAGCCCATAGGAGCAAGTGATGCCCATTGCAAGAGGACCATAGCACAGCAAAGTAGTGAACAGACAATGGCTGATCTGAGAAGACACTGGACAAGACCTTAGACAATTTGAGCAACAGTAAAGAAATGGACACACTGATTAGCAGCATGACCAATAGTTTTGAAAAGAATGCCAACATGCAGTCAGCCACAAGTGATGTTGAGTTTTCAAATGCTGAGCTAGGTAATCTATAGTCAATAATCAGTGTACCACATTACTTATGGTATTTAAGAATGCATGATGAAAGACTGGTTATCTACTACAGTAGCTATTTAAGACCAGCAAGAGGAGTATGGGAACTTTAAAAGAGGATTGTAGTGGAGTAGGGTAAAATTGAGGTTGAGGAGTGTCAGAAATTGATTGAAAGCATGCCTAGAAGGCTAGAGGAAGTGATCAGAGCCAAAGGAGGGCACACTAAATACTAAATGTCTAAAGTTAAAATGATGCTCAAATAAGTGTTTCAATGCCATGTTATTTTAAAATAGCCATATCTTGATGGCATGACAACCAAATCACATGATCAAAGCAGTGTTAGAATTCCAAGAGCAAGTACTTTCTTTCATACCACAATTGTTTTGTCTTGTTTATTCTTCATCTCTGACAATTGATTGATTTATCCAAGATAATCAAATATTGGGACACTTTTTTGAGCCATTATATCCTGATTGTAATTCTTCTAGACCATGTCACATAACTTTCATGTGATCTGTTCCAGAACATGGACTATTTCCACTATTTATTATTATAACATCATAGATAAGAGTTTTTATTGCTATTCAATAGAAATACTAATACTATGACATTTTATTAAAACTAAATTCTCTTTCACAACTGAAGAATTTCATTAGAAGGTTCTTCATACTCTGCCAGCCTTCTTTTGAGATAACCCCAGAGATACTCAATGGGATTTAAGTCAGAAGACTGTGCAGGCCATACCATAGTCTCAAAATCCTGCTCTTCTAGCCACTCCTTCACCTTTTTGCAAGTATGCTTGGAGTCATTGTTCTGCTGAAAGATAATGTCAGGAGGATTGAGATCATAATACTGAAGAGTATTCAGTAGTTCATCCTTCAAAATTTAAAGGTAAAGATTTTCATCCATCCTACCATTAATCTTAGCAGTATGGCCAACTTCATTCCAAGTCATACATCCCCATATCATCACAGAACCTCCTTCAAACTTAACTGTTCCTTGTACCAGCCTATCACTAAGGCCTTTACCTGGCTTTTTTCACATCCATTTACACCCATCTGACCCTAATTTGTTAATTTTGGTCTCATTTGACCATATTACCCTTTTCCAATCCTCTACAGTCCAATGTTAATGAGCAGTAGCAAAGTTCAAATGGGCCTTGTGATGCTTCTTAGAGAGAAAATGACATTTGGCCTTAACTACAGCTTTCATCCTAGATTTTTTCAAGTAACAACAAATGGTATTAGAATGGAGAAGCTTGTCAATGATGGTGGAGAGGGCTTTGGTTACCTGGACAGCATTCTCTGCCTTATAAGTAGTGATAAAATGAATAGCAAGGCAAATATTGGCAGGAGAAAGCTTGGAAAAACAACCTCCAACTGTGACAATCCTTGCCATCTCGTATACAGTCTCTGGTAGACTCTTCATTGCAACAGACTTAGCATATACTTTCTGCTTGATCTTATCTTATCATTTCATGACTAATCTGATCATGCTTATCTTCTGCTCTTCTTCCCAATCAGATCTATCTCCATTTGGCTATTCTTTACCATGGTTATTATCGTGTTTTTCTAGACTTCTACTGCGTGTAGCCAACAACCTTTTAATCACTGCGTGATTCTTTTCATTTCCATGCTATGCATGGCTATGGCACAGCCCAGTTCATTACCACTGCTGCAGCTTCTCTTCCATTTGATCTACCACCTGTAGTATCAAATGTGTTATTCATTTCTGCTCCCCTCAGCCCTAGAGGCTGTGGTACGTCTTTTAGGCCATTGGATGGCATAACCCTTAGCCCTAGAGGCTATACAGATCTGTTATCGCTATTGGATAGCTACAACATGGACACTTACCTTAGTTGTAGCCCTACTGCGTAGGCATAGCATTCTATCTAATCAGGTATTAGGGTTAGACAAACATGTACAAATAGTATAGTAGTATATAAACCCCAAGGACAACACTGGGTAGATCCCCAGTCTAGTCTCTTGGTTTGCACCTGAACTTGACTACTAAGCCTCAACATCTCAAGCCTACTCTCTACTCACCATAGCAAGTTAGTACCTTCCCCTTATTTTTAGCTAATAGTTATAGTAGAGCCAGTCTTCGTTCCCAAGAGGGTTCAGCCATTTCACCAACAGACTTTTGAAGGTCAAAACACTTCTTAGAGCAAAGCTTAGATATGATAGCAATGCCCACACTAGTGCTAGATGCAATAGAGCAAATAGAATGACTAGCATCTAGCTGGGCAAGGATGGTTTTTGTAATGATTCTTGCCATTTTGTGAAATAGCTAAACCCAAGAGGGAACTTGAACCAGCTTTACTACTAACTATTAGCTAAAAAGAGAAGAGGATGGTACTAACTCACTATTGTTAGTAGAGAGTAGGTTTGAGGTCTTGAGGCTTAAGTAGTCGAGTTCAGGTGTAAACCAAGAGACTAGACTGGGAATCTACCCAGCATTGTTCTTGGGGTTTATATACTACTATACTATTTGTACATGTTTGTCTAACTCTAATATCTGATTAGGTAGAATGCTATGCCTACGCAGTAGGGCTACAACTAAGGTAAGAGTCCATGTTGTAGCTATCCAATAGCGATAAAGGCATACCATAGCCTCTAGGGCTAAGGGGAGTGGAGATGAATAACACATTTTGATACTGCAGGTGGCAGATCAAATGGAAGAGAAGCCACAGCAGTGGTAATGAACGGGCTGTGCCATAGCCTTGCACAGCACAGAAATGAAAAGAATCACTTGGTGATTAAAAGAGCGTTGGCTACACGTGTTAGAAGTCTTGAAGGATACAGTAATGACCATGTTAAAGAATAGCCAAATGGAGATAGATCTAATTGGAAAGAAGAGCAAAAGATAAGCATGATCAGATTAGTTATAAAACAATAAGATAAGATCAAACAAAAGTATATGCTAAGTCTGTTGCGATGAAGAGTCTACCAGAGACCATATATGAGATGGCAAGGATTGTCACACTACCCCCTGCTTAAAGATCATTGTCCAAATGATCAAAGGGGAGATGATGAGTTGGAACTTCAGTGATATTTTTAGGACATTTCTGGAAAAGGAACAGGAACTGTTTGGGTTCAATTGTAAGGGCTCATAGAGCTGAGGGGTGATTTAGATAGAAGTTGGATATAGCCTCCTTGACATTAGTAAGATTGGAGTGTGGCTCCCATGTTCGTTCCGTTTCATCACATCCTTTCCAGTGTACCAGATATTCTAGTCAATGCTGCCAATATCTGCTGTCCACTATGAAATTGACTTCCCATTTGTTATTTCTGTCTTCCATAACCTTGACAGGATCAGGCTGTTTAACTGGCTGACCTTCTAGATGTTCCTTATAAGGTTTAATTTGAGAGATATTAACAACTGGATGAATCCTCATAGATTTGGGAAGCTTCAGTTCCACTGCATTGGTTCCCATCATTTTTGTAATGGTAAATGGACCAAGCCATTGTTTCGAAAGCTTCTTTGATGCATGCATGAGTTTAAGGTTTTCTGTGGATAGCCACACCTGTTGGCCCACACTATACCTAGGGGAATCACTATGAGATTGATCCACATACTTCTTCTAACGTGCCTGTGCTGCTTTCATATTATACCATACTTGATCAAACATGGTGGCCATTTCATTAGCAAATCTAACAGCAGCAGGAGCTCTATCCGTCTTTGACAGTTCTATTCCCATTCTGGAGTTATATGAATGCATGACTTCAAAGGGGGTTTTCTTTGTAGAAGCATGTTGTTTGGAATTAATAGAAAACTGGGCTATGGCCAGCCAATCTATTCATTTATTTTGCTTTTCTGAGCAAAAAATTCTCAAAAACTTTTGAACCTCTTTATTGACGATCTTAGACTGGCCATCCGTCTGAGGATGGAATGCTATGCTGAGTTTAGTTTCAATAGATAAGGCTTTATTAATCTTGGTCATTACTTGCACAGTGAACTGCAGACCTTGATTTGAAACAATGGAAGATGGAAGACCATGATGCTTCCAGACATTATTTAAAAATAGATGTGCTGTATCCAGGGCACTGCACTGCTTGGTGCAAGGAATAAGTTCTACTTCTTTTGAAAATCGATCAACAACCATAAGAATGGCATTATATGACTGTGATCTTGGAAGATCTGTAATAAAATCTGCGGAGATATGACTCCAAGGAATTTCCGAAAGTGGTAGAGGGTTTAAAAGACCGCTTGGGGCTTTATTGGTTTCTTTGAATCATTGACATCTTTCACAGCAGATGACATATTCTTTCACAAATGTGGACATTCCAGACCATCAGTAAAATCAGGAGATCAACTCCATTGTTTTCTCATATTCTGGATGCCCAGTGATGGGTGAATCATGATATAACCTGAGAATGTCCATCTTAATCAGGGCAAAATCTGGTATGTAAATGTGGTCTTGTGGGTCATGCAACAAGCCATCTTCTCCTTCAAGTAAAAAGTATTTCCTGCCCAGACATGTGGTATCTTTCTCTGTGAGCTTACAAAGCTCATTGAATATAGATTTATTAAGTCATTCATCTTCATCGGAGATGAGAATTGGAGTGCCTTGCTCCATAGATCCAATCTGCTCTGGCAGTATTACCAATACTCCTTTGTTGTCCATTTCTATCCCTATAGCATGATCTTCTCTTCTGGATAAAGCATTAGCTTTTTCCATTGTAGCTCCTGGCTTATGAATCCATTTTAGCTGAAATTATGAGAGATATTGTGCCTATCATGCTTGTCAGTGATTTAGATCTTGCCTTGTTTGGTACCATTGGAGGTTTTAATGATCATTCCAAACTTCCACAGGAAATCTAGCTCCTTCGAGATAATGCCTCCATTTCTTCAAGGTTTTTATTACCAAAAGCATTTCTTTGTTAGAGATGGGATAATTTTGCTCTGCTGGTTGCATACTATGAGAAGCATATGCTACCGGATGCCATTTGTCCTCTTTCTTTACAGAGAGCACTGCTCCTGTGGCATAGTCCGAGGCATTGGCTTCTAATCAAAATTCACAATCTATATCTGGATAAGCCAATACTGGGGCTGTGACAAAAGTGGTTTTAAGCATTTCAAATGCTTTTTGTTGACTATCTTTCCATTGAAAAGGTGTTTCCTTTTTTAGAAGATCATTAAGTGGTCTAGCCATTTGTGAGAAATCGGAAATGAATCATCTATAGAAGTTGGCTAATCCCAGGAAGCTTTTTACTCCCTTGAGATTGAAGGGAATGGGCCATTGTGTAATGGCCTCAACCTTCTTTGGGTCCATAGAAATGCCATCCTTTCCCACAATCATACCAAGAAAATCTACTTCTATGACACGAAAGCGACATTTGGGGGCTTTCACAAAGAGATCATTCTCTTTCAATCTTTTGAGAACTTCTAGTATGATGTGATCATGCTCTGCTTGATCTGAGGTTTTGGTGAAGATGAGTAGGTTGTCAATATAAACAACCACCACATTATCCAAGTCTGCAAAGATTTCATTCATCATTGCTTGGAATGTGGCAGGGGAATTGCATAATCTGAAATACATTACTAGGGTTCATATGCTCCTTGGAAGCATACAAAGGCAGCTTTCCATTCATCCCCTTCTTTGATGCGTACATTATTGTATCCCCATCTAAGATTCATTTTGGTAAACAATTTCGCATCTTTGAGCTTGTTGACTAATTGTGATATAAGGGATAATGGATAGTTATTTTTTATGGTTCTTTTGTTTAGATAGTGGTAATCCTATACCATACGTTTGCCTCTGTCTTTCTTTGGAATAAAGAATACAGGGGATGTTTGGCATGATTTAGATGGTCAAATATACCCTTTTTGCAACTGTTCATCCAGAAACTGAAATGGCTGAACCTGCAAGGAAACTTGAACTGGCTTTACTACTACTAGTTATTAGCTAAAAGAAAAGAAGAAGTACTAACTCACTACGGTTAGTAGAGAGTTTTGAGGAGGTCTTGAGGCTTAGTAGTCAAGTTTAGATGAAGACCAAGAGACTAGACTGGGGATCTACCCAGCGTCGTCCTTGGGGTTTTTATACTACTAGACTATTTGTACATGTTTGTCTAACCCTAATACCTGATTAGATAGAATGCTATGCCTACACAGTAGGGATCCAACTAAGGTAAATGTCCATGTTGTAGCCATCCAATAGCAATAAAGGTGTACCACAGCCTCTAGGGCTGAGGGGAGTGGAAATGAATAACACGTTTGATACTGCAGGTGGCAGATCAAATGAAAGAGAAGCCGCAGCAGCAGTAATGAACTAGGCTGTGCCATAGCCATGCATAGCATGGAAATGAAAAGAATCACTCAGTGATTAAAAGGGCATTGGCTACACACATTAGAAGTCTTAGAAGGATATGGTAATGACCATGTTAAAGAATAGCCAAATGGAGATAGATCTGATTGGGAAGAAGAGCAAAAGGTAAGCATGATCAGATTAGTCATAAAACAATAAGATAAGATCAAACAAAAGTATATGCTAAGTCTGTTGCGATGAAGAGTCTACCAGAGACCATATATGAGATGGCAAGGATTGTCACACTACCCCCCACTTAAAGATCATTGTCCAAATGATTGAAGGGAAGATGATGAGGCGGAACTTCAGTGATGTTTTCAGGACTTTTCTGAAAAAGGAAAAGAAACTGATCAGGATTAATGGTAAGGGCTTGCAGAGCCGAGGGGTGTTTTTGATAGAAGTTGAATATAGCCTCCTTGGCATTAGTAAGGTTGGAGTGTGGCTCCCAAGTTCATTCAGTTTTGTCATATCCTTTCCAGTGTACCAGATATTCCAGTCGGCATTGCCAATATCTGCTGTCCACAATGAAATCAACTTCCCACTTATTATCTCTATTCTCAGTAACCTTGACAGGACCAGGCCATTCAACCAGCTGACCTTCTAGGCATTCCTTGTAAGGTTTAATACGAGAGATATTAACAACTGGATGGATCCTCATGGATTGGGGAAGCTTTAGTTCCACTGCATTAGTTCCCATCATTTTCATAATGGTAAATGGACTGAGCCATCTTTCAGAAAGCTTCTTTGATGCACACATAAGTTTTAGGTTTTCTGTAGATAGCCACACCTGTTGGCCCATACTATACCCAGGGGAATTACTGTGAGATTGATCTGCATACTTCTTCTGATGTGCCTGTGCCACTTTCATATTCTGCCATACTTGGTCAAATGTGGTGGCCATTTCATCAGCAAATCTTACTGCAGCTGGTGCCTTATCTGTCTTAAGTGGTTCTATTCCCATTCTGGGGTTATACGAATGTGTGACTTCAAAGGGGGTCTTCTTGATAGAAGCATGTTGTTTAGAATTAATGGAAAACTGGGCAATGGCAAGTCAATCTGCCCATTGATCTTGTTTTTTGGAACAAAAGATTCTCAAGAACTTTTGAACTTCTTTATTAACAATCTCTGATTGTCCATCAGTTTGCGGATGAAACACAGTACTCAGTTTGGTTTCAATAGATAATGCTTTGTTAATTTCTGTCATTACTTGTGCAGCAAATTGTGGTCCTCAATCTGAAACAATAGAAGATGAAAGTCCATGATGCTTCCAGACATGGTTAAGGAATAAGTGTGCTGTATCCAGAGCACTGCACTGCTTGGTGCACAGAATCAGTTCAACTTCTTTTGAAAATTGATCTACAACTGTGAGAATTGCATCAAACATTCTAGACCTTGGTAGATTGGTGATGAAATCTGTGAATATATGACTCCAAGGTCTTTCCAGGATAGGAAGGGATTGCAAAAGACCACTAGAGGCTTTATTTGATCCCTTGAATTATTGACATCTTTCACAGTGGCTTACATACTCTTTTATGAAAGTGGATATCCTAGGCCACCAATAGAATCTAGAAATCAATTCTAGAGTCTTCTCATATCTAGGGTGACCGGCAATGGAAGAGTTGTGATATAGTCTGAGAATGTCCATCTTAATCATGGCAGAATCGGGTATGTATATGCAGCCTTGTGGATTGTGCAACAAGCCATCTTCTTCTTCAAGTAAAAAGTATTTTCTGCCTAGATGTATGGTATCTTTCTCCATTAGCTTGTAAAGCTTGTTGAATATAGATTTATTAAGTCATTCACCTTCATTGGAGATAAGAATTGGAGTATCTTGCTCCATAGATCCAATCTGCTCTGACGGTATAACTAAGACTCCTTTATTGTTGTTCTCGATTCCAATAGTGTGATCTTCTCATCTAGAGAGGGCATCTGCTTTTCCTATTGTAGATCCAGGCTTGTGAATCCATTTCAGGTGAAATCTAGATAAGTATTGCACCCATCTCACTTGTCTACAATTGAGATCTTGTCAGGTTTGATACCATTGAAGGTTCTGGTGATCATTCCATACTTTCACAGGAAGTCTGGCTCCTTTGAGATAATGTCTCCATTCCTCCAATGCTCTAATAACCGAAAGCATCTCTTTATCAGAGATTGGGTAATTTCGTTCAGCAGGTTGCATGCTATGTGAAGCATAAGCAACAGGGTGCCATTTATCATCTTTCTTTACAGAGAGCACTACTCCCATGGCATAATCTGAGGCATCCGCTTCTAAGCAAAATTCACAATCAATATCTGGATATGCCAAAACTGGGGTGGTAATGAAAGCATTCTTTAGTGTTTCAAATGCTTTTTGTTGTGGCATTCCCCATTCAAAGGGAGTTTCCTTCTTTAGTAAATCATTTAGTGGTCTAGCCACTTGAGAGAAATCTGAAATGAATCTTCAATAGAAGTTAGCTAATCCTAGGAAACTTCATACTCCTTTGAGATTCATGGGAATGGGCCATTGCATTATGGCCTCAATCTTTTTTGGATCCATAGAAATGCCATTCTTTTCCACAATCATGCCAAGGAAGTCTACTTTGGTGACATGAAAGCAGCATTTGGGGGCTTTCACAAAGAGGTCATTTTCCATGAGTCATCTGAGCACTTCTTGTATAATCTTATCATGTTCCTTCAGATCATCTGTCTTTATAAATATTAAAAGATCATCAATGTAGATGACTACTGTGTCATCCATGTCAGCGAAAATCTCGTTCATCATTGCTTGAAATGTTGCAGGAGAATTACATAAGCCAAAATACATTACTAATGGTTTATAAGCTCCTCTGAAACATATGAAAGCGGCTTTCCATTCATCTCCTTCTTTGATACGAATATTATTGTATCCCCAATGAAGATCCATTTTTGTAAATAATTTAGTGTCTTTGAGTTTATCAACTAATTGTGATATAATGGGTAAAGGATAGTTGTTCTTGATGGTTCTTTCATTGAGGTATTGATAATCCTGTACCATTCATTTCCCTCCATCCTTCTTTGGAATGAAGAAGACAGATGAAGTTTGTGGTGATTTAGAAGGTTGGATATATCCTTTCTGTAACTGTTCATCTAGGAATGCAGTCACTTCTTCTTGTTCATCTATGGACAGGGGTATGATCCTTTCTTTCTTAGGTTTGAAATTGTCCTGTAAATCTATAGCATGATCCCAGGGTTTTCATAATGGCATCCTTTTAGAGTCTTTTTTAGAGAAAACCATAAGATAGTCATGATACTCTTTTGGAACTAGTTGCTCAGAGGGAACCTCTTTAGGTTGCACTCTTTCTAGTACTTTCTTCTGATCATTATTCCTTTCTAAGAAATTTATCCAATGATACACCTGATAGCTTTGATCTAGCTGTTCTTTTCATAGCATTTGTAAAAACTTGCTTGGGGTGGAATCACCTTATTGGAGATTTCGACAGTACTGGGGACATCTTGTCAATCTAACCAATCCGGTTGTCCAATCTATTTCTGGGTTATGGCGCTGTAACCATTCATATCCCAGAATAAACTCAAACTTTCCCAGGTCGGTGACCTCAGCAGTTAATTTCTCACAATGACCTTCATATTCCATAACAAGCTGACAATTATACATTATTTTTCCAGCAGCATTAAGGGTACCGTCAGCATTATACACTGATATGGGGTATCTTAAAGGGGTTAAAGGTAGTTGGAGATGCTGTGCAAAGCTCTGATTGATGAAGATCATGTTTGCTCCAGAATCTAGGAGGGTGGATGTTTTAGTGAAAGGTATACTGAGTTTTGGAGTGATCTTTATCAGGAGGACTATATCCTTCTAGGGATTAATCGTCCTTAGGAAATGAAATTCTTTTTCTTTCAACTCTGGTACTAGATCATCTAGATCTGTTTCTGTTAGATTTGGGTACATGGTCCTCACATCACATCTTTTCTGTTCTGGTGTGGATATAGAAGTCTCCATGCTTCTTATTTCCACAATGTCTGGGTAAACTTTCTCTGTTTTGGTTATATGCAAATCAAGTACCAGTGTTTTGTCCCAGCCAAGCTCATCATCTAAATGAGACCTGCATGATGGCAAAGATAAAGTTTCTTCTATTTCCAGAATAGTGTATCAATTTGGGCTTCCTCCTTTTCCAGACTTTAGGGGTTGCCCTAGACTTTTTCCTTCTTGGAAATTGTTTCATAATTCTGGAACCAGGCTTGTGCCTTGTCAAATCCCATTCCTGCTATGGATTTACTCCAATCTCATCCCTTCCCTTTCTTATCAATTTGGACATTATTGGAGGTTTCTTCCTGGCTCATTTCTCAGATTTTTCAAGATGGGAGTCCTGTAGCACACCATCATGCATGTCCTCCTCTGAGGAACTTACACTTTTCATATGCTTTTTTCAGCTTAGTGCACTTGGACACCACATGGGGTCCTTGATAGTTGAAGCATTTCAGAGTTTTACGAGTTTCTTGCCCTTTTTGGATGGCATCTATGTCCATAGTGTTGGGATCTCGTGATGGTCTAGAGATCCTTTCGGCCATTTCTCATCTAATGAATCCTAAAAGCTCCTGTTGTTCTTTGTATTCTTTTACCTTTTCCATGAAGGTGGCACAATTTCTATATTGACCATCTCATAAGAATAGATATTTGACCATATCTTGATTCATATTTCATTCCATGATCTGCAAGATGTGATCTCTATTATATTTGGCAGTTGCTAAGTAATTTTCTAATTTTACAAGATATTGAGCAACTGTCATTTTGTCAGTTTGTTTTAGATTCTCAATCTGTCTTCAAGCCCATTCTTTTTCGTTGGTTAGGTGGAAGTGAAGTTCAATCAACTTCTTGAATTTGGGCCAATTTGTAGTATCCCCTTTTAGAATTTTATTCAGATGGGCTCTTGCGAACACTCTGGCATCGCCTTTGGTCATTCACGATAGTATGGCTTTCACTCCAGCTTCTCCTCAAAGTACGCCAATATTCTCTTGTCTCCACACTTGGGCTTTTGTCCACCATTCTTCAAACTTCCTTCCTCTAGTTCTGTCATACTCTCCTGGATCGGCCACTATTTTTGTGATTCTTGTAGTGGCATAGGAAGACAGATCTGCTTTGACCTGTTCTTCCATTTCTTCCATATCTTCTCACAGCTTCTTATTTTCTTGTAATATTTGGTCCATAGCCCAGCTATGAAGATCTAGATATTCCTTGAGATGGATTCCTAACTGGGATAGATTATTTTTTGATGATCTGGCTAATGCATCTAGTGCATTGGACAGGTGCTCAGATAGTGCCATAATTTAATCAAAGGTGGCGATTGTGGCATTATTGTCTTTGTGGTCGGATCTGACTAATTCCGGAAGATGCCAGTTGTTCTTGTTATACCAACCTCCACAGTATCTCCAGTTATCTCCAGAGACTTTAGTTGGGCTTATGATGCCAAAGCTTATTCCAAAAGGGTTTTCTTTAGTTTTGTATATGTGTACTACTGTGAGTATGGGTGCATTGCATTCAACGACTTGTTTTATGATCCAGCAAATTATGGCAGTGAGTACTAAGAAAATTCCTACAATTGTGACAATCCTTGCCATCTTATATATGGTCTCTGGTAGACTCTTCGTCGTAACGGACTTAGCATATACTTTTTCTTTTGATCTTATCTTATCGTTTCATGACTAATCTGATAGTGCTTATCTTCTACTCTTCTTCCTGATCAGATCTATCCCCATTTGGCTATTCTATGCCATGGTCATTACTGTGTCTCTTCAAATCTTCTAATGCATGTAGCCAATGCCCTTTTAATCACCGAGTGATTTTTTTTATTTCCATACTGTGCATGGCTATGGCACAGCCCAGTTCATTACCACTGCTGCAGCTTCTCTTTCATTTGATCTGCCACCTGCAGTATCAAATGTGTTATTCATTTCCATTCCCCTCAGCCCTAGAGGCTGTAGTATGCCTTTATCACTATTGGATAGCTACAGTATGGACTCTTACCTTAGCCACATCCCTACTGCTTAGGCATAGCATTCTATCTAATCGGGTATTAGGGTTAGACAAACATGTACAAATAGTATAGTAGTATATAAACCCCAAGGACAACACTGGGTAGATCCCCAGTCTAGTCTCTTGGTTTTCACCTGAACTCGACTACTAAGCCTCAAGCCCATCTCAATTCTCTACTAACTGTAGTGAGTTAGTACCTCCTTTCCTCTTTTTAGCTAATAGTGGTAGTAGAACCGGTCTTCGTTCCCCAAACGGGTTCAGCTGTTTCAACAATGGTGGCGAGAATGAGTTCAAACGTTGAAATCATTCAGCACTGGTGGGGGTTGCGATGAAGTCCTTTACCGAAAATCCAACCTTCTGAGGTGGCATTGGTGGCAGGAACTACTCCAATGAAAGCAGAGAAAGGTGAGTGAAAAGTTCTGATTCAGTTTCCTACAAAGAGGATAGGGACTTGTGAGTCTGTTGCATATTTGGCAATCCACCTAAGGAAGTAGATTGTGATGATGTAAAAAATCAGGCTAAATGAGAGGAGAATGACAATTAATTGCATTCAATATTTGTAAGATTGGGGAAAAAGATCTCATAGTCCTATTCTACTTCCTCTTTCTATTCCCCTTTTTATCTCCTGCCAATACTGTTAAGTCCGGTTCCTCTGGACAAGTCCAACAAGGTCCGGAATGGAGTGGCAGAGGGAGGGCGAGGAGGAGAAGGGCGAAGTGGAGTGGGCGAGGATTTTTGGCGCAGGACTTATGTGTCGTGCCCTTGTACTCACTATCCTTGGGGTCAGGGGTCAGATGAGCACTAGGCTCGAAGTTGGAGTCGTCTAGAGGAGACTAAGTTGATATTCAAACTGGAGAATGTACAGATTGGAAGTATAGTATTTATACTATGGAGTTGCACTGGATTAGTAACGGAATGGAGGAGATTCATAAGGTATGAATAAGGATAAGTAATTGGATGAGTAAGATGGAGTTTGAAAAACAGATACCGGAGGAGCAGGAGTAGAACTAATTAGAAGAATCTATGAATTGAATGTTCGAGAAACTAGGTGAAAGGGTATCATGGATATTGCGCCGGAGATGTGTCGGAGATGACACTGGAGTACCGGAGTTGGACCAGTATGTGACAGATACTGCCTTCTTTGCCTTTTCCTAGGCAGTGGTGGAATGGCAGGTGCTTCTTCGAACTCGTATTCTGACCACCCTTCTAATAGGCAGTGTTTGGGGAGATTAAAGGTTTAGCTATAAAAATTTGCCTGAACTGTCAAAGCTATAGCAAAGAAGCCCCTCTCTTCTTCTGAGGGCAGCCTCTGCAGTGGTAACCAATCTGCGGCATTAGTAATACTTGGATCTGGGCTGCAGTTGTTCAGGTCAGGGGTAGGTGGAAGAAGGAGGTTGGGGAACTCTTCTTCTCTCTCTTGTTTTGTAGGGGTTGATACTATAAGGGGGACAACTATGTTCTCTTCCTTCAAGTCAGTGGCTGGCGATGTACTCTTTTTACAGCCGTTCTCTAATCTTTGATCTCCATTGATCATATCTCTCACAATCAAGTCCTGATGGGGGAAGCTGGGTAAAGAACTTTCTAACTCTTGTAAAAAGGCTGTAGCCAGCGAGACGAATCTGTTCCCACCATCCAGGACCTGTGTGGCCTGTTCTTGCCCTTCTCTCAGCTCTGCCTATTGGCAACTGATGATGAAAGGACAAAGGGAGTGGTGGAACTGGATGGGCACTAGTACTTGTTAGTACTGGTGCATCTGTAGTAAAGGGGGTCACTAGAAAGAGTAAGAGTCTAATCTAATGAAATGGCTGAACCCACAAGGGAACTTAAACTGGCTTTACTACTACTAGTTATTAGCTAAAAGAAAAGAAGAAGTACTAACTTGCTATGGTTAGTAGAGAGTTTTGAGAAGGTCTTGAGGCTTAGTAGTCAAGTTTAGATGAAGACCAAGAGACTAGACTGGGGATCTACCCAGCGTCGTCCTTGGGGTTTTTATACTACTAGACTATTTGTACATGTTTGTCTAACCCTAATACCTGATTAGATAGAATGCTATGCCTACACAGTAGGGATCTGACTAAGGTAAGTGTCCATGTTGTAGCCATCCAATAGCAATAAAGGCATACCACAGCTTCTAGGGCTGAGGGGAGTGGAAATGAATAACACGTTTGATACTGCAGGTGGCAGATCAAATGGAAGAGAAGCCGCAGCAGCAGTAATGAACTGGGCTGTGCCATAGCCATGCACAGCATGGAAATGAAAAGAATCACTCAGTGATTAAAAGGGCATTGGCTACACATGTTAGAAGTCTTAGAAGGACATGGTAATGACTGTGGTAAAGAATAGTCAAATGGAGATAGATCTGATCAGGAAGAAGAGCAGAAGATAAGCACAATCAGATTAGTCATGAAATGATAAGATAAGATTGATAAGATCAAACAAAAAATATATGCTAAGTCTATTGTGATGAAGAGTCCACCAGAGACCATATACAAGATGGCAAGGATTGTCACAGAAACACAGTCACTTCTTCCTGCTTATCTAGAGATAGGGGTATAATTCTTCCTTTCTTGGGTTTGAAATCATCTTGCAAATCTATTGCATGATCCCATGGTTTTTGTAATGGCACCCTTTTTGATTCCTTTTTGAAAAAGACTGTAAGGTAATTATGATACTCTTTAGGAACTAACTGTTCTGGGGGTACTTCTGTACTTGTTCTAGAACATCATTCTTTTCTTGTTGATGGATCCAATTGTACACCTGGTACAATTGGTCTTGCTGCTCTTTTTGTAGCATCTGTAAAAACTTGCTTAGGGTGGAATCACCTTGTTGGAGATTTCAACAGTGCTGGGGACATCTTGTCAATTGAACCTTTTCAATAGTCCAATCTATTTCTGGGTTGTGGCGCTGTAACCACTCATATCCTAGAATAAATTTGAACTTCCCTAGATCAGTGACCTCAGCTGTCAATTTCTCATGATGACCTTCATATTCCATAACAAGCTAATAATTATGCATTATCTTTCCTGCAGCATTTAAAGTTCCATCAGCATTGTATACAGGGATAGGATGTCTTAATGGGGTTAAAGGTAAATGAAGATGCTGTGCAAATGTTTGATCAATGAAGATTGCATTTGCACCAGAATCTAGGAGGGTGGTGGTTTTTGTAAAAGGAATATTGATTTTTAGGGTTATTCGGATAGGAAGCACTATATCCTTCTTGGGATTTAGAGTTTGTAAGAAATGAAACTCATCTTCCTTTCCTTCAGGTAATAGCTCATCTAAATCTGACTCAGTCAGATTAGGGTACATTGTTCTTACGTTATGTCATTTTTGAGCATTTGTATGAACTTCTTCTTTCATGCTCCTTATCTTGACTATCTCTGGGAAAATTTCCCTGCCATTTGTCATAAGTGAATTAAGCACTGGTGTTTCATCCCAGCCAAGCTCATTATCTAAATAAGATCCACTTGATGGCAAAGATAATATTTCTTCTATTTCCAGAATAGCATATTGATTCAGGCTCCCTGTATTCCCAGACTTAAGGGGTAGCCCTAATCTTTTCCCTTTTTGGAAGAGATTGTTTTGTAATCTTGAAACCATGCACATGCTTCATCAAAAAACATGCCAGCAACCGATTTATTCCAATCTTGGGATTTTCCCTTGTCCTTGGATGGACTCTCAGGTTCAGGAGATGGGTTGTAGCTCATTTTCCTAAGATTTCTGGATGGTCATCCTGTTGCACACCATTTTGCATGTCCTTCTCTGAGGAATTTACATTTTTTATATGGCTTCTTTGGTTTGATACATTTAGAAGCGATATGAGGTCCTTGGCAATTGAAACATTTAAGGGGCCCTCTTTGCTCCTTTTGTACAGCATCTACATCCCTGGCATTAGGATCTCTTGCAGGACGGGCAATCCGATCTGCTGTTCCTCTTTGGATAAAGCCAAGAAGTTCTTGACATTCTCTGTATTCTTTGACCTTAGTCATAAACATAGTGCAGTCTTTGTATCTGCCATCTCTTAAGAATAGATACTTGACCATATCTTGATTCATGTTTCTTTCAAGGATCTGCAAAATCCAATCTCCATCGTATTCAGCTTGTGATAAGTGATTTTCAAGCTTTATGAAATACTGGGCCACTGTCATCTTATTGGTTTGTTTGAGATTCTCAATCTGTCTTCTGGCCCATTCTCTCTCATTGGTTAATCAGAAATGAAGTTCCACAAGTTTCTTAAACTTGGGCCAATCTGTAGATTCTCCTTTCAAGATCTTATTGAGATATGCTTGTGCAAATGCTCCTGCATCTCCTTTTGTCATGCATGAGAGAATGGCTTTTACTCCCACTTCTCCTTGTAATGCTCCAATATTCTCCTGTCGCCATACTTGGGCTTTTGTCCACCATTCTTCAAATTTTCTTCCTCTCATCCCATCGTATTCTCCTGGATCTGCAACAATCTTTGTTATGCGAGTAGTGTGGGAAGAAGGGTTGGCTTTGACTTGTTTCTCCATTTTTTCCATGTTTTCTCAGAGTTTTTTTATTTTTGCATAATATTTGCTCCATAGCCCTGCTCTGGATATTGAGATAATCTTTTAAATGAATCCCTAATTGGGATAGATCATTCTTTGAAGATCTGGCTAACACATCCAGCACATTGGCAAGGTGTTTGGTTAATGCCATATTTAATCAAATGTGGTGATAGTGGCATTGTTGTCTTCTTCAGATCTAACCAGAGGTGGCATGTGCCAGTCATTGTTATACCAACCTCTGCAGTATCTCCAATTATCTCCAGAGGCTTTTGTCAGGCTTACTATGCCGAAGCTTATTCTGAAAGGGTTTTCTTTGGTTTTGTAGATGTGTACTACTGCTAGTATGGAAGCATTGCGATTTATGACTTGCTTAATGATCCAGCAAATTACTATGGTGGTGACTAGGAAAATTCCAACAATGGTGGCAAGGATGAGTTCAAACTTTGAAATCATCTAATAGTTAGGACAGTTGTTGGGGTGGTGTTGAAGTCCTCCTCCAAAGATCCAACCATCAGAGGTGGCATTGGTGGTGGGTACTACTCCTATAAAGGCAGAGTAAGGTGTTTGGAAGGTTTTTGAGTGGTTTCCTACAAAGAGGATCAGTACTTGTGAATCTGTTGCATATTTGGTGATCCACCTAAAGAAGTAGGTGGTGATGATGTAAAAGGTCAAACTAAAAAGGAGAAGAATGACAATTAATTGCATTCAATATTTGTAAAAGCAAGGTGGGATGTTGTCAAGTCTGGTCCCTCCAGGATGTTACTCTGGATAAGTCCGAGCTAGTGGGGCGGAGGTTCAGAGGTTAGTACAGAGGTGGACCGAAGTCCGGACGGAGATAGTAATGGGTGGACTTAGGAGTGTGAGGACTTAGTGCAGGACATATGTGTTGCACTCTTGCTCTAGTCCGGTCCTCATTGAGACAGAGTTAAGGAAGAGGATAGAGGGAAGGAGACTGGAGGAAGTGGAGGAAACTTAATCAATATTCATACTGAGGAGAGTACAGTGGAATTGTACAGAATATATATACTACTGAAAAACACCACTAGAATGGAGCGCATAGGACGGAGTCCAGTAATATAAAGTCTGGAGCTGTGACTGGTGTTAGCAGTCACCAGAGCTATGCTCCATAATGAACTCTAAGTGACAGAGAATGGAGACTGCAAAACTAATACTAAAGGAGATGTAAGATAAGAAGAACAAGGGGTGCTATAATGAACAAAGTCCGGAGATGAGGAACGCCTTCCTGAGTAGATCATGCCGGAGTTATGCTGTGCTGACTGGAGTTGAAGTCCGGGATATGACAGATGTTCCATAATCCTATCCTACTTCCTCTTTCTATTCCCCTTTTTATCTTCTGCTGATACTGTCTTCTTTGTCTTTTTCTAGGCAGTGATGGAATGGCAGGTGCTTCTTTGAACTTGTATTCTGACCACCCTTCTGATAGGCGGTGTTTGGGGAGATTAAAGGTTTAGCTATAAAAATTTGCCTGAACTGTCAAAGCTATAGCAAAGAAGCCCCTCTCTTCTTCTGAGGGCAGCCTCTGCAGTGGTAACTGATCTGCGGTGTCAGTAATACTTGGACCCAGGCTGCAGTCATTTGGATCGGGGGTAGGTGGAAGAAGGAGGTTGGGGGACTCTTCTTCTCTCTCTTGTTTCATAGGGGTTGATACTATAAGGGGGATGACTATTTCCTTGTTCTTCAAGTCAGTGGCTGGCGATGTACTCTCTTTGCAGCCATTCTCTGATTTCTGATCTCCGTTGATCATATCTCTTATGAGTGAGCCCTGATGGAGGAAGCTGGGTAAAGAACCTTCTAATTCTTGTAAGAAGGTGGTTGCTGGCAAGATGAATCTGTTCCCACCATCCGGGACCTGGGTGGCCTGTTCTTGCCCTTCTCTCAGCTCTGCCCATTGGCAATCAACAATGAAGGGATAAAGGGAGTGGTGGAACTGGATGGGCACTAGCACTCATTAGTACTGGTGTGTCTGTAGTAAAGGGGGTCACTAGAAGCAGTAAGAGTCTAGTCTAATGAAACAGCTGAACTTGAGAGGGAACTTGAACCGGCTTTACTACTAACTATTAGCTAAAAAGAGAAGAGGATGGTACTAACTTGCTATGGTTAGTAGAGAGTAGGTTTGAGCTCTTGAGGCTTAAGTAGTTGAGTTCAGATGTAAACCAAGAGACTAGACTGGGGATCTATCCAGCATCATCCTTGGGGTTTATATACTACTATACTATTTGTACATGTTTGTCTAACCCTAATATCTGATTAGGTAGAATGCTATGCCTATGCAGTAGGGCTACAACTAAGGTAAGAGTCCATGTTGTAGCTATTCAATAGTGATAAAGGCATACCACAGCCTCTAGGGCTGAGGGGAGCGGAGATGAGTAACATGTTTTGATACTGTGGATGGCAGATCAAATGGAAGAGAAGCTGCAGCAGTGGTAATGAACAGGCTGTGCCATAGCCTTGCACAGCATAGAAATGAAAAGAATCACTCAGTGATTAAAAGAGCATTGGCTACATGCATTAGAAGTCTTGAAGGATACAGTAATGACTGTGTTAAAGAATAGCCAAATGGAGATAGATCTGATTGGGAAGAAGAGCAGAAGATAAGCACGATCAGATTAGTCATGAAACGATAAGATAAAATCAAACAAAAGTATATGCTAAGTCTGTTGCAATGAAGAGTCTACCAGAGACTGTATACGAGATGGCAAGGATCATCACATCTTGTATATGGTCTTTGATAGACTCTTCATTGCAACAGACTTAACATACACTTTTTCTTTGATCTTATCTTATCTCTTTTGTCTAATCTGATCATGCTTATCTTTTGCTCTTCTTTCCGATTAGATCTAAATTCATTTGGCTATTCTTTGCCATGGTTATTACCATGCCCTTCTAACCTTCTAATGCATGTAGCCAACGTCCTTTTAATCAATAAGTGATTCTTTTCATTTCTATGCTATGCATGGCTATGGCACAGCCCCCTTAATTACCACTACTGTGGCTTCTCTTCCATTTGATCTGCCACCTGCAGTATCAAACATGTTATTCATTTTTGCTCCCCTCAGCCCTAGTGTGACGATTCTTGCCATCTTGTATATGGTCTCTAGTAGACTCTTAGTCATAATGGACTTAGCTGTCACATACCACTCCAACTCTGGTACTCTGGTACTCTCTGGCATGATCTTCAGTACAATCTCTGGTACAATCTCCAGTACAATCTTCTAGATATCCCTTATCTTGTCTTTCATATTCCTGATTCATATGATCTTCTTTAGTTATTTTCATTCTTAGTTCCAACATCTGTCTCTGACCTGTCCTGGATCCATCTTGAACATCTGTCTCTGACTTGTCTCCAATCTGTCTTGAGCATGTCCCCAACCTGTCTTCAACTTTGATATATCATTACTCATTCTGTTTTATCTTTGACAACCTGTCACATTCTGTTACTAATCCATCTGGACTCCATAGTATAAATATGGTACTCCAACTTGTATATACTTTAGTTTGAATATTGAATTAGTCTCCTCCTCATGCTTCCGACCTTGAGCTCTGCACTCATCTAACCTCTGACTCCAAGGATAACAAGTACAAGGGCATGACACATAAGTCCTGCACCAAACATCCTCACCCCCTTCGTTCCACCCATTCTTTCCTCACCCTTCCATTGCAACTCTGTTCTGGACATTGTCAGACTTGTTCAGACGACCTGGACTTGACAGTATATTCAAACTCATACTTGTACTCATTATACTCACTATGTTGTACACCCAAACATCCCATCAATGACTCAAGTCAGTCTTCAGCTCCTCTCACACCATTTCTGGTGACTTCCACAGCCTTAGTGCTAGATCTGTGACTTTCCCATCCATCTCCACTGCACCTCATTGTCGCACCACTCCTTTGTTATAGTTATTAATTGCACAATGACTGGATAGATAGTGTTATAGTTATTGATTACACATTTTTACCATTTAGAGTATAAGCAGTGCTTAATCTGAATATGGTTGATTGTTTATGTTTGTAGATGTTGTTACCATGCTCTATACAAGCCTCGGAGTTCACTGTTTGTGATTCCCAGTTTCTAACAGTGAACTCCAGGTAATATATACTTAGTTCATTTTAATATACTAGTTTCTAATAGTAAACTCCAGCTAAGTGTATTTCAGCTGTTAACAGATTATGAGCCCTGCACTTTAACTATGCCCCATTTACCATTGCCTTGTGCTTCTTTGCCACTGAAAATTTTCCACTTCTTGGTCCCACTATTAAGACTCTCTGCTTCCTCATTCACTCTATCTATCCCACTTCACCATGTCCTCTGAAAACCACAACCACCACATTTTGCCTCTTAATGGCAACAACTACACCATCTGGAGTGAGGAAATGAAGGCCCTCCTTCACTCTAAGGGCCTCTGGCACCTTGTGGATGGCAAGGAACTCTGTCCCACCACATCTGGTCCTGAGCAAACTGCTTGGGACATCAAGCAGGACAAGGCAGCTGGTGAGCTGATGCTTAATGTTGCCCTAGACCAGAGAGTCCACATCAGAGTGGACCAGAATGACCCTACTAAGGCCTGGGCAGTGCTCAAGAAGGCTTTTATGCAACAGAAGGCCAGCCACTGCTTTATGGCATATGATGAGTTCTTCAGCATCAGAAAGCGCTCTAAAGAGTCTCTCCCAGCTCTAGCTGCCAGAGTTGAGGAGTCCATGGCCAGAATCCAGGATTTGCACAGCAGTAACTTCGATATGAAGACCCTGGATGATGAATTGGCCTGTATGGCCATGATTTAAGCTCTTGATCTGGAGTTTTCATTATTTACATCCTCCCTTGCTCTCCTCACAGACCTGGACAAAGACAAGGTCAAAGCAGCATTCCAAATGGAGGAAATCAACTGTTGACCACATCCTGATGTTGTGTTATTCACACCATCAGTCACTTTACTTTCTACCACCACATCTGGGTGCAAATGCATTCCCAACTCACCCTGCTCATTCTGTGAGAAGCCAGGGCAATGCCAGTGTGTTTGCCATGCATTGCAGCATGCAAAGAACCACTATAAGTCCTAGAAGCCAAAGGACAGGAAAGCAGACCAATCTCAGTCTGCTAAACCAGCCTCAGAGACTGCAGAGGTGATGGAGAAGGTCAGAAATGCAAGTCTTTGTTCCACTAATCCATTTTCACTGCTTCAACTGGATGCTGACTATGAATGGAATGCAGACTTGGGGGCCACTTCTCATATGACCCCACATTGCCACTGGCTGTGCAATTATGCACTAAAACATGTTCCAATCAAGCTGGCAGACAATACTGTGGTCTATTCAGCTGGGGTTGGCTCTGTAGTATTCCATCCTGTTATTAATGGAAAGAAGTATAGAGCAGTCAAGTTTAGCAATGTCCTGCATGTCCCAGAACTGTGCAATAATCTGCTTTCAGTTCTGTATCTAACTTGAAAGTCATCCTTTGTTGTTTATATCAATGCAACATATATGATCTTTTCTTGAGCTCCTGGACCACTGCTTTTTGTTGCAACAATCAATAGCAACAATGCTGCATTCCTAGATGGCGAAACTGAGGCTGTAACTGAGTATGCACATCCTGCAACCACTGTCCCACTGGATCTATCCCTCTGGCATCACAGATTTGCACATCACAATGCAATTGATGTCAAATCACTCCATGAGTGCAATTTGGTGACTGGTATGAAGCTGGACAACAAATCTCTGCCAGATTCCATCTGTGAACCATGTCTAGCCAGCAAGATGCATGCCAATCCATTTCCTAGCTCACAATATCGTGCATCCAGGCCTCTAGAACTTGTGCATTCAGATGTACATGAGGTTCCCTATCACACATTCTCTGGATTCTGCTACTAGGTCACATTCATTGATGATTACTCAAGATACTGCTTTGTTCTGCCAATTCATGCCAAATCAGATGTATTTAGCACTTTTAAGCAATTTAAGGCATTTGTAGAAAACCAGACAGAGTGCAAAATCAAGACCTTGTGAGATGACAAGGGAGGGGAATATATGAGCAATGCCATGCTTGATTTCACCAATGAATGTGGTATAGAGTGCCAGCATACTGTCTAAGCTCACCCATAGCAGAATGGGGTTGCAGAACGTGCAAATAGAGTCCTATCTGAGTGCATTACAGCCATGTTGAAGGAATCTGGTCTTGCAATGGCATTCTGGGGTGAAGCACTTGCAGCACTGGTCCATGTGTGGAACAGATGCCCTACTGCAGCTCTGCAAAGTGCAACACCATACAAACTCTGGCATGGATGGAAACCAGATGTCTCCCACTTCCAAGTCTGGGACTGCACTGCCTATGTGTACATCCAAAAGGACAAAAGAGCTGCACTACAACTGCATTATGAGAAATGTATGTTTATTGGCTATTCTGATGGCTACAAGGGCTGGAAGTTCTACAACCCAACAACAAAGCACATAATCATCTCAGAACACATAGATTTTGATGAAAGGACTACTCATAGTGGCATGACTGACACCACTCCAGGCATGACAAACAAGTTATCAGGAGTGACAGACACTAGGCAAAGCATAACAGACAATAGGCAAAGTGTGACTGACAAGCCTAATACTCCTTACATCACATCTTATACTGGAGATGATGAAGATGACCTTCCCTCAATTCCTGGTGTTCCATATCCTGGGGGGGCACCTAATCCTGATACAGCACAGGATGCAGAATCCCATACACCTCATCCTGCTCAGATTCCCTTAATTGATAATCCAGTCACCCCTCAACCACTTCTAAGTTCTAAGCCAGTCAGACCAGCTAGTCCCATTGGAATTGGAGCTAGAATGCCATGCAGAAATCGCCAGCCACCCAGGGAATGGTGGAAACTCAGTCCAGCATAGCTCATTGATAATTCTGATGATTCTAATAAAGAAGCAAACATGGCTGCTTGTTTTAGTGCCAATATACTGCATCCCAGGTCATATAAGGATGCAATGGAGCAAGATGATGCTCAGGAGTGGACCCAAGCTGCTCTGAATGAATTGGCAGCCCATAACTCAAATGGGACATGGAAACTAGTGTCTAGACCAAAGGATTGACCTGTTATTGGATCCTACTAGGTATTTACTAAGAAATATCGCACTAATGGCTCATTTGAGTGATATAAAGGCCATCTAGTTGCACAAGACTTCTCCCAATGCCCTGGATTCAAATACCTTGAGATCTTTGCTCCTACAGTGCACTTGCCCACTCTTAGAGTCATTCTGGCACTTGCAGCAATCTATGATCTCCATCTCTGGTCTGTTGATGTCTCAAATGCATATCTGAATGGTGAAATGGACTGTGATGTGTACATGGAGCAGCCAGAAGGATTTGCTGAGGGAAACCCAAAAGACACTGTTTGCTTGCTCCAGAAAGTGCTATATGGCACTAAACAGAGTGGAAATCGCTGGAATCACAAGATGTGCACCACTCTTAAATCCATGGGCTTTACCCAGACATATTCTGATGCTGCTGTATATATCTATGTGTGCAGTGATGTCCAGATCATTCTCCCAGTGTTTGTGGATGATATGACATTTGCATTGAAATCTCTTGATATAATCAAGCAGGCCATCACTGATCTGCACAAACACTTCAAATTGCATGATTTGGGACCTACCACTGAGATTCTGGGCATCAAGATTGATCAGAATTGATCCAAGTGCTCCCTCACTATCTCCCAGCAGTAGTATTGCATAGACATGTTGTCTTGATTCAATATAAGCAATTGCAAGCCTGTTACCACTTCTATGGAATCTGGTTTGTGTCTGTCACACAATCAGAGCCCTAGAACCACTGAGGAGTGCAATTTCATGCAATCTGTTGACTATGGAGGTGCCATTGGATCTCTACAGTATCTATCTTGCACAACTTGCCCTAATATTGCATTTGCTGTTGGCCAGCTTGCATCATTCACATCAGAACCAGGTGTTGCACATTGGAATGCAATTAAGCACTTGTTTTGCTATATCAAGGGCACTATAAGCTATGGGATCACTTATTCTCCAGATCCATCAGTCTCTGAACCATTTAGGATCTTTTCTGATGCCAACCATGGTGGATGCAAGGATTCTGGTCACTCTACAGGTGCATATGTGGTCAAGATTGGTACTGGTGTTGTTTCCTGTATGTCAAAGCACCAGTCTATTGTTGTTCTGTCCACTACTAAAGCAGAGTATGTTGCTGCATGTGAGGCAGGCAAGGAAATAGTCTGGATGCACAAACTAATGCAGGAGCTTGAATTTGGAGTTAATGGAGCATCAACTCTGCATATGAACAATCAGTCTGCAATTCAGATTACAAAGCATCCAGAGCATCATTGTCAAGTCTGGGTCCTCTGGATGAGTCCGGCAATGTCTGGAACAGAGTTGCAATGGGAGGGTGAGGAAAGAATGGGTGGAATGGAGGGGGTGAGGACATTTGGCGCAGGACTTATGTGTCATGCCCTTGTACTTGTTATCCTCAGAGTCAGAGGTCAGATGAGCACAGAGTTCGAGATTGGAAGCATGAGGAGGAGACTAATTCAATATTCAAACTGAAGTATGTACAAGTTGGAGTACCATATTTATACTACAGAGTCTGGATGGATTAGTAATGGAATGTGACAGGTTGTCAAAGGTGAAACAGAATAAGTAATGATATATCAAAGTTGGAGACAGGTTGGGGACATGCCCAAGACAGGTCAGAGACAAGTCAGAGACAGATGTTGGGCTGTCATACTAAGCAAGACACCTGCTTGGAGGAACTAAGAATGAAAATAACTGAAGGAGATCATATGAATTGGGAATATGAGAGACAAGATAAGAGATATCTGGGAGATTGTACCAGAGATTGTACCGGAGATCATGCCAGAGAGTACTGAAGTACCGGAGTTGGAGCAGTATGTGACATAGACCTTCTTAGGTGCACGGGTGGAGTCAATGCAACCTCAAGTCTGTGTGGAGTCTACAAGGCTGCTGACTATTTTTTTGCCTCTGTGCTAAAGGCCTCTAGTTTGACTTCCAGAGTTGTGGTCATAGCCACACAAGCCTTGGATGCCCAGAATGATGACTTTGGGCACTCTTTAGCCTTGTGGCTGGCTTGACTACAGAACATGCACAGATTATTATCAAAGTGATGCTTTTGCTCAACCACTATGAGCTTGCCATCCTTACCTAGCTTGGATAACAAGTCAGGTTTGGGGGCTGTGGAGATTCTGGAGTTGGAGTGACTGCTGGAGTTGGAGGCCTTAGAGTTTTTCATGGAACTCCTAGGCTTGGAGTCTGAGGTGGGAGCAGATGAAGACAGAGCTGTGGATGTAGTGGTTTTGGAATTACCATTTCTAGAGTTAGACTTAGAAATCTTGTTGGCCCTAGAAATCTCTTTCCTACATTTCCAATAGTGATGGTCAATCTGCTGTGCTAAAGTGTAAAGATTGTGGAGGTTGCTCGGTTTGCCAAGCCAAGACAACTCATCCTTGATGCAATCAGGAAGTCTGATGTAGAAACTATAGCAGAGCACTCCAGGACCTCATTCCCGGACTTGGCTTGCCAGGCAGTTCCACTGGACTATGTAGTTGGAGATGTGTTGGGAATTCTTTATGTGGAGTTGCTCAAGCCAAGCCTCCACATTGCCAATGGGATTGTGTGGACCAAAGTTAGACTAGAGTTTGTACAGGAATACTTTCCAGCTGGTCATTCAGAGCAGACAGAGCTCTAAAGGTTCACTGCCAAGAAAATCCAGCTTGAAATATTCAAGGGCAACTCCCTTGAGATAGAACTGTGTAAAAGTGACTTTGGCACGATCATGGTGGAAAGACTTAGGATTGGCTTGGAAGTTCAACTCACACTGGATGATGAAGGGACAGAGTTTCTGGGGATCCAGTCCATTGAACAGGTCTGGCTTCTGGACTTTGGTTTTAGAAGTGTCGGAGAACTTATGCCAGAGTGCCTGCTGAGTCATATCCCAGATAGCATTGACAAGTTGGTTAAATGGTTTAAAAGCTAAGGGTATGTTGTTAGGCTGCTGCTCATCATCATTGTCAAAGGGGTCACCTGGGTCTGAAGAATCAGATGGTTCTAAGGGATCAGATGGTGGATCATCACTGTTATCATCTCTGGGGACTGGAGGGGCTGGAGCATGAAGACCTTCTTTTCTGGAGACAGGATTGTCCTGGAGTTCATGGATTCAGGGGGAGGCAGGGCCCATTTCCAGTAGTAGAGTGAGAGGAGAGTTGAATGGACCAGAAGGATGTTAACAGCTAGAATACACTCAGCTGGAGTTCACTGTTAGAAACTAGTATATTGAGATAAATTAAGTATACATTACCTGGAGTTCACTGTTAAAAACTGGAAATCACAAACAGTGAACTCCAAGGCTTGTACAGAGCATGGTAACAACATCTACAAACATAAACAATCAACCATATTCAGGTTGAGCACTGCTTATACTCTAAATGGTAAAAATGTATAATTAATAACTATAACACTATCTATTCAGTCATTGTGCAATCAATAACTGTAACACTCCCCCCTGATTCTGCATTTCTCCTAATTAACTAACTCTATCAAGTCCTAGCATTCTACAGAATTGCTCTACCTTAACTTGAGGCAATGCCTTTGTCAACAGATTAGCAGGCATCTCTACAGTTGGGACAAATGAGGAAGATATTGAAATGGCTGAACCTGAAGGGAACTTGAATCAGCTCTACTACAACTATCAGCTAAAAAGGATAAGAGGATACTAACTCGCTATGGTTAGTAGGGAGTTGAAGGGCTTTGAGGCTTAGTAGTTGAGTTCAGGTGAAGACCAAGAGACTAGACTGGGGATCTATCCAGCATTGTCCTTGGGGTTTATATACTACTCTACTGTTTGTACATGTATTGCTAACCCTAATATCTGATTAGATAGAATGCTATGCCTATGCAGTAGGGATATAACTAAGGTAAGAGTCCATGTTGTTGCTAGCCAATAGCAATAAAGGCATACCACAGCCTCTAGGGTTGAGGGGAGTGGAAGTGAATAACACATTCAATGCTGCAGGTGGCAGATCAAATGGAAGAGAAGCCACAGCAGCAGTAATTAAGTGGGCTGTGCCATAGCCATGCATAGCACAGAAATGAAAAGAATCACACAGTAATTAAAAGGGTGTTGGCTACATGTGTTAGAAGGTTAGAAGGGCATGGTAATAACTGTGGTAAAGAATAGCCAAATGGGTTTAGATCTAATTGGGAAGAAGAGTAGAAAATAAGCATGATCAGATTAGTCATGAAATGATAAGATAAGATCAAAGAAAAGTATATGCTAAGTCCAGCTTGATGAAGAGTCTACCAGAGACCATATACAAGATGGCAAGGATTGTCACACTACCCCCCACTTAAAGATCATTGTCCAGATGATTAAAAGGAAGACAATGAGTCAGAACTATAGTGATATTTTCAGGATGTTTCTGGAAAAGGAAAAAGAACTAATCAGGTTCAATAGTAAGGGCCTGGGGTGCTGATGAGTGAGCCCTGTGAAAGTTGAAAATACCCTCCTTGACATTAGTAAGGTTGGAGTGCAGCTCCCAAGTTTGTTCTGTTTCATCATATTCTTTCCAGTGTATCAGATATTCCAGTTGGTGCTGCTGATATCTGCTGTCCACTATGAAATCAACTTCCCACAGGTTATCTCTATCCTCTGTAATCTTGACAGGACCAGGCCATTTAACCAGCTGACCTTCTAGACATTCCTTGTAAGGTTTAATACATGAGATATTAACAATGGGATGAATTCTCATGGATCATGGGAGTTTCAATTCCACTGCATTGGTTCCCATTAATTTAGTGATGGTAAATGGTCTGAGCCATCATTCAGAAAGCTTCTTAGAAGCATGTGTCAGATGGAGATTATCCATGGACAACCAGACTTGCTGGCCTATTTCATAATCAGGGGTGCTGCTTCAATGCTGATCTGCGTACTTCTTCTGATGTGCCTGTGCTGCTTTCATATTTTGCTTCACTTTGATCAAACATAGTGGCCATCTCATTGGCAAATCTTACTGCAGCAGATGCTTTATCCATCTTTGGCAGTTCTATCCCCATCCAGGGGTTGTATGAGTGAGTCACCTTGAAAGGGGACTTTTTCATTGAAGCATGTTATTTAGAGTTAATAGAGAACTGGGCAATGGCAAGCCAATCTGCTCATTAATCTTGCTTTTCTGCACAAAAGATTCTCAAAAACTTTTGGACTTCTTTATTAACAATCTCAGATTGTCCATCTGTTTGAGGATGAAATGCAGTGCTAAGCTTTGTTTCAATAGATAAGGCTTTATTGATTTCGGTCATTACTTGTGCAGTGAACTGTGGACCTCGATCTGAAATGATAGAAGATGGAAGACCATGATGCTTCCAGATGTGATTCAGAAACAAACATGCCATATCCAGGGCACTGCACTGCTTGGGGCAAGGAATAAATTCTACCTCCTTGAAGAATTGATCAATGACTATAAGAATTGTGTCAAAAGAGTGGGATTTAGAAAGATTAGTGATGAAATCAGCAGAAATATGACTCCATGGGGTTTCAGGGATTTGTAATGATACTAATAATCCAGAAGGAGGTTTATTGGTTCCCTTAAACTGTTGACATTGTTCACACCTGGTGACATATTCTTTTATGAAAGTGGTGACACCTGGCCACTAGTAATGTCATGTGAGTAATTCCAAAGTTTTTTTCATATCTGGCATGTCCAGCTATTGGTGTATTGTGGAATAGTCTAAGGATTTTTATTTTTAGCAAGGCAGAATCTGGAATGTATATGCAGCCCTGCAGATCATGCAGCAGGCCATCCTCTCCTTTGAGTAAAAAGTGTTTTCTATCAAGGTGAATGGTCTCTCCTTCCATAAGCTTATAAAGTTTGTTGAATATAGATTTATTGATTCATTCACCTTCATTGAAGATGAGAAGTGGAGTATCTAGCTCCATCTGTCCAATCTGCTCCAGTGGAATTACCAGAACTCCTTTGTTGTTATTTTCAATTCTAATCATATGGTCTTCTCATCTAGAAAAGGCATTGGCCTTTCCCATAGTAGCTCCTGGCTTATGTATTCATTTCAAATGGAATCTAGATAGATATTGTGTCCATCTTGCTTGTCAGCGATTAAGATCTTGCCTCATTTGATACCATTGAAGGTTCTGATGATTATTCCAGACTTTCACAGGAAATCTAGCTTCTTTGAGATAATGTCTCCATTCTTCCAATGCTCATATTACCGAAAGCATTTCTTTATCTGGGATAGAGTAATTTTGTTCGGCTGGTTGCATGCTATGTGAGGCATATGTGACTGGATGCCACTTGTCTTCTTTCTTAATCGAGAGCATGGCTCCTGTGATGTAATCTGAAGCATCAGCCTCTAAACGAAATTCACAATCTATATTGGGATAAGCCAAAACTGGGGCTGTGATGAAAGCATTCTTGAGCATTTCAAATGCTTGTTGCTGAGATGAACCCCATTCAAATGGAGTTTCCTTCTTTAGTAAGTCATTAAGTGGTTTAGCCACTTTAGAGAAATTCAAGATGAATCATTGATAGAAGTTAGCTAACCCTAGGAAGCTTCTTACTCCTTTGAGATTCATCAGAATGGGCCATTGTGTTATAGCCTCAACCTTCTTTGGATCCATAGAAATGCCATTCTTTCCCACAATCATACCAAGAAAATCTACTTCTGTGACACAAAAGTAGCATTTGGGGGCTTTCATAAAGAGGTCATTCTCCATTAGTCTGTGGAGCACTTCTTTTACAATTCAATTGTGTTTGTCTTGGTCCTTGGTTTTCATGAAGATTAATAAGTTGTCAATGTAAACAACCACTATGTCATCCATGTTGGCAAAAATTTCATTCATCATTGCTTGGAATGTGGCAGGGGAGTTACATAATCCAAAATACATTATGAGGGGTTCATTCTCTTGGAATCCTTTTTGGAAAATACCATGAGATAATCATGATACTCTTTTGGGACTAATTGCTCAGGTGGGATTTCTTTTGGCTGAACCCTTTCAAGCACTTTCTTTCTATCATCATTCCTTTCTAAGGAATGTATCCAATGGTAAACATGATAACTTTGATCTCACTGTTCTTTTTGTAGCATCTGTAAAAACTTGCTTAGGGTGGAATCACCTTGTTGGAGATTTTGACAATGCTGGGGACATCTTGTCAATCTAACCTTTCCAGTAGTCCAATCTATTTCTGGGTTGTGGTGCTGTAACCACTCATATTCCAGAATAAATTCAAACTTGCCCAGATCGGTGACCTCAGCTATCAATTTCTTATAATGACCTTTATATTCCATAACAAGCTGACAGTTATGCATTATCTTTCCAGCAGCATTTAAAATACCATCGGCGTTATACACTGAGATCAGGTGTTGTAAGGGGATTAAAGGTAAATAAAGACACTGAGCAAACTTTTGATCAATGAAGACCACATTTGTGCCAAAGTCTAGGAGGGCAGATGTTTTAGTAAAGGGTATATTTATTTTTGGGGTTATCTTTATTGGGAGAACTATGTCTCTTTGTGAATTAATGGTTCTCAAGAAATGGAACTCCAGTTTCTTTGTTTTGGATAACAGTTCATCTAGATCTGCATTTGACAAATTAGAATACATGGTTCAAACGTTGTGTCATTTCTGTGTGGGAGAAGAAGTGGACATTTCCATGGTTCTTATCTTCACTACTTCTGGGAAAACTTTCTCTGTTTTGGTTATATGCAAATCAAGTACTAGTGTTTTGTCCTGACCAAGCTTATCATCTAAATGAGACCTGCATGATGGTAAAGATAAAGTTTCTTCTATTTCCAGAATAGCATATTTATTTGGGCTTCCCACCTTCCCAGACTTAGTGGGTTGCCTTAATCTTTTCTCTTCTTGAAAATAGTTTTGTAATCCTGAAACCAGGCACAGGCTTTGTCAAAGCCCATTCTGGTGATGGATTTGCTCCAATCTCATCCCTTTCCCTTGTCCTTAGATGGACTCTCAGGTTGGGATGGGTTATTCTGTCTCATTTCTTGGATATTGTATAAGGGACGTTCTGTTGCACACCACTTGGCATGTTCTCCTCTGAGGAATTTGCATTTATCACATGCCTTCTTGGGTTTAGGGCATTTGGCAGCAACATGAGGTCCATCACAATTAAAGCATTTCAGGGGTCTGTGATTTCCTTGCCCCTTTTGAACTGTATCTATGTCCATGGCATTAGAATCTCACACTGGTCTGCTTATTTGATCAGCTGTTTCTTGATGAATGAAGCTGAGAAGTTTTTGGCATTCTCTGTACTCCTTTACTTTGACCATGAAGATGGCACATTCCATATAGTGACCATCTCGTAAGAACAGGTACTTGACCATGTTCTGATTTATATTCCTCTTCATGATTTGTAAGATCCAATCTCCATTGTGAAACAGCTAAATCCGAGAGGGAACTTGAACTGGCTTTACTACTAACTATTAGTTAAAAGAGAAAAGGAGGTACTAACTCGCTACGGTTAGTAGAGAGTTGATGAGACTTGAGGCTTAGTAGTTGAGTTCAGGTGAAGACCAAGAGACTAGACTAGGGATCTATCCAGTGTTGTCCTTGGGGTTTATATACTACTATACTATTTGTACATGTATTGCTAACCATAATATCTGATTAGATAGAATGCTATGCCTACTCAGTAGGGATATGACTAAGGTAAGAGTCCATGTTGTAGCTATCCAATAGTAATAAAGGCATACCACAGCCTCTAGGGCTGAGGGGAATGGAAATAAATAACACATTTGATACTGCAGATGGCAGATCAAATGGAAGAGAAGCTGCAGTAGTGGTAATGAATTGGGCTGTGCCATAGCCATGCACAGCATGGAAATAAAAAGAATCACTTGGTAATTAAAAGTGCGTTGGCTACATGCGTTAGAAATCTAGAAGAACATGGTAATAACTGTGTCCAAGAATAGTCAAAAGGAGATAGATCTGATTGGGAAGAAGAGCAGAAGATAAGCATAATCAGATTAGTCATGAAATGATAAGATAAGATCAAGCAAAAAGTATATGCTAAGTTCATTGTGATGAAGAGTCTACTAGAGACCATATATGAGATGGCAAGGATCGTCACACATTGTAATCAGCTTGTGCCAAGTAATTTTCCAACTTGACAAGATATTGTGTGACAGTCATTTTGTTGGTTTGTTTTAGATTCTTGATTTGGTGTCTAGCCCATTCTTTTTCATTGGTTAAGTGGAAATAAAGTTCTATGAGTTTCTTAAACTCTGGCCAATCTGTGGTATTCCCTTTTAGGATTTTATTTAGGTGGGCTTGTGTGAAGGCTCCAGCATCTCCTTTTGTCATTCGTGAGAGTATGGCTTTAACTCCAACTTCTCCGTGGAGTATGCTGATATTCTCTTGTCTCCATACTTGGGCTTTTGTCCACCATTCTTTGAACTTTCTTCCTCTTGTTCCGTCATATTCTCCTGGATCTGCTACAACCTTGGTTATGCAAGCAGCTATTCCAACTTCTCCAGAGAATTTAAGCTGTTCCTTCATCTCTTTGATATCTCCTTTTAGTTTTTGGTTTTCTCATAAGATCTGTTCTAGGGTGGCACCTTGTATATTTAGATAATCTTTTAGATGAATTCCCAATTGGGATAAATCATTTTTAGAAGATCCAGCTAATGTGTCCAGTGCATTTCTGAGGTGTTCGAGTAATGACATTATGGTTTAATCAAATGCTGCTACAGTGGCATTATCATCTTCATCTTCCAATCTGACTAATCAGGAAATATGCCAGTCGTTTTCATTATACCAACCTCCATGGTATCTCCAATTGTCTCCAGAGGCTTTAGTGGGACTGACAATTCCCACACTTATCCCAAAGAGGTTTTCTTTTGTCTTGTATACATGCACTACTGCAAGTATGGGTGTGTTGTGTTCAATGACTTGTTTGATTATCCAACAAAGGACTGTGGTTGATACTAGAAAGATGCCTACGAGTGTTGCTAGGATGAGTTCGAACTTAGAGATCATTCAGCACCAGTGCGGATTATGTTGGAGTCCTTCTACAAAGATCCAACCTTCTGAAGTGGCATGGGTGACTAGTACTACTCCTACAAATGCCGAGAAGGGGGAGCAAAAGGTTCTTGTTTGGTTTTCTACAAAGAGGATTGGGACTTGTGAGTCTGTTGCATATTTGGCAATCCACCTAAGGAAGTAGATTGTGATGATGTAAAAGATCAAACAAAAGAGGAGACAGATGACAAATAATTGCATTCAATGTTTGTATGAGCAAGGAGGAATGTTCTTTAATCTAATCCTACTTCCTCTTTCGATTCCCCTTTGTATCTCCTGCTGGTATTGCCACCTTTGTCTTTTCCTTGATGGTAGTGCAGGTGCTTCTTCAAACTCATACTCTGACCAGCCTTCTGATAGGCAGCACTTGGGGAGATGAAAGGTCCAGCTATAGAAATTTGCCTGAACCATTGAAGCTATACCATAAAATGCCCTCTCTTCTTCTGAGGGCAGCCAATGCAGTGGTGACTGATCTGCAACATCTATAATGCTCAGTCCTGGGCTGCAATCATTTGGGTCTGGGGTAGGCAGATGGAGGAGATCAAGGGACTCTGACTCTCTCTCAAACTTCATAGTGATTGATAGTATAAGGGGGACAGCTAACTCCTCATCCTTTATGTCAGTGATTAGCAATGTATCTTCTTTGTAGCTGATCTCTAATCTCAGATCTTCTTTGATCTTATCTCTCACAATCAAGACCTGTTGGGGGAAGCCTGGTAAAGAAGCCTCTAATTCTCTTAAGAAGGCTATGGCAGGTGACTCTGATCTGTCTCCACCCTCCAGGACCTGTGTGGCTGGCTCTTGCTCTTCTCTCAGCTCTATCCATTAGCAACTGACAATGAAGGGACGAAGGAAGTGGTGGAACTAGGGGAAGGACACTAGCACTCATTAGTACTGGTGCTTCTGTAGTAAAGGGGGTCACTAGAAAAAATAAGAGTCTAGTCTAATAAAACAGCTGAACCCAAAGGGAACTTGAACCAGCTCTACTACAACTATTAGCTAAAAAGAATAAGAGGGTACTAACTCACTATGGTTAGTAGAGAGTTGAAGGGCTTTGAGGCTTAGTAGTCAAGTTCAGGTGAAGACCAAGAGACTAGACTGGGGATTTACCCAGCATTGTCCTTGGGATTTATATACTACTCTATTGTTTGTACATGTATTGCTAACCCTAATATCTGATTAGATAGAATGCTATGCCTACGCAGTAGGGATATAACTAAGGTAAAAGTCCATGTTGTTGCTAGCCAATAGCAATAAAGGCGTACCATAGCCTTTAGAGTTGAGGGGAGTGGAAGTGAATAACACATTCGATGCTGTGGATGGCAGATTAAATGGAAGAGAAGCCACAGCAGTGGTAATTAAGTGGGCTGTGCCATAGCCATGCATAGCATGGAAATGAAAAGAATCACATGGTGCTTAAAAGGGCATTGGCTACATGTGTTAGAAGCTTAGAAGGACATGGTAATAACCATGGTAAAGAATAGTCAAATGGGTTTAGATCTGATTGAGAAAAAGAGTAGAAGATAAGCATGATCAGATTAGTCATGAAATAATAAGATAAGATCAAAGAAAAGTATATGCTAAGTCCAGCTTGATGAAGAGTCTATCAGAGACCATATATAAGATGGCAAGGATTGTCACAAATATGATCCCTTTATTCACAACATCCCTAAGCCAGTACCAGCACAAATCTAAGTGCTTCATTCTTTCATGATTGTCACATACCACTCCAACTCTGGTACTCTGGTACTCTCCAGCATGATCTCCAGTACGATCTCTGGTACGATCTCTGGTACGATCTCTGGTATGATCTCCTAGATATCTCTTATCTTGTCTCTCATATTCCTAATTTGTATGATCTCCTTCAGTTATTCTCATTCTTAGTTCCTCCAAGCAGGTGTCTTGCTTAGTATGACAGCCCAACATCTGTCTCTGACTTGTCTCTGATCTGTCTTGGGCATGTTCCCAATCTGTCTCCAACTTTAATATATCATTACTCATTCTGTTTCACCTTTGACAACCTGTCACATTCCATTACTAATCCATCTGGACTCTGTAGTATAAATATGATACTCCAACTTGTACATACTTCAGTTTGAATATTGAATTAGTCTCCTCCTCACACTTCTGACCTCGAGCTCTATGCTCATCTGACCTCTGACTCCAAGGATAATGAGTACAAGGGCGCAACACATAAGTCCTGCACCAAACATCCTCACCCCCTCTGTTTCACCCATCCTTTCCTCACCCTCCTATTGCAACTTTGTTCCGGACATCACCAGACTTGTCCAGAGGACCTGGACTTGACAGTATATTCAAACTCATACTTGTACTCATCATACTCACTATGTCGTGCATCCAGACATCCTGTCAGCAGCTCAAGTCAGTCTTCGGCTCCTCTCACACCATTCCTGGTGACTTCCATAGCCTTAGTGTTAGACCCGTGACTTTCCCATCCATTTCCACTGCACCTTGTCATCGCACCATTCCTTCTGGTCCTTTCGACTCTCCTCTCACTCTGCTACCAGAAACAGGCCCTGCCTCCCCCCGAATCCATGAACTCCAGGACGATCCTGTCCCCAGAGAAGAAGGTCTTCACACTCTGGCCCCTCCAGTCCCCAGAGATGATGACGGTGATGATCCACCATCCGATCCCTTAGAACCACCCAATCCTTCAGATCTGGGTGACCCCTTCGATGATGATGATGAGCAGCAGTCCAATGATGTACCCTTGGCTTTTGAACCATTTAACCAACTCGCCAATGTCATTCAGAACATGACTTGGCAGGCACTCTGGCATAAGTCCTCCGACACTCCTAAAATCAAAGTCTGGGAGCCAGACCCGTTCAACGGACTGGATCCCCAGAAACTCTGTCCCTTCATTATCCAGTGCAAATTGAACTTCCAAGCCAATCCTAAGTCTTTCTGCCATGATTGTGCCAAAGTCACTTTCATGCAGTTCTATTTCAAGGGAGTTGCCCTTGAATATTTCAAGCTGGATCTTCTTGGCAGCAAACCTCTGGAGCTCTGTCTGCTCTGGATGACCAGCTGAAAAGTATTCCTATACAAACTTTAGTCTAACTTTGGTCTGCACAATCCCATTGGCGATGTGGAGGCTTGGCTTGAGCAACTCTGCATGAAGGATTCCCAACACATCTCCAACTACATAGTCCAGTGGAACCGCCTGGCAAGCCAAGTCCAGGAATGGGGTCCTGGAGTGCTCTGCTACAGTTTCTACATCAGACTTTCCGATCACATTAAGGATGAGTTGTCTCAGCTTGGCAAACCAAGTGACCTCCATGACCTTTGCACTTTAGTGCAGCAGATCAACCATTACTATTGGGAACGTAGGGAAGAGATTTCTAGGGCCAACAAGGTTTCTGAGTCTAACTCCAGAAATGGTAATTTCAAGGCCACTACATCCACAGCCCCATCTTCATCCACTCCCACCTCAGACTCCAAGCCTAGGAGTTCCACAAAAGACTCTAAGGCCTCCAACTCTGGCAGTCACTCCAACTCCGGAACCTCTGCGGCCCCCAAACCTGACTTGTCATCCAAGCTAGATAAGGACAGCAAGCTCACAGCAGTCGAGCAAAAGCATTGCTTTGATAATAATCTATGCATGTTCTGTGGTCAAGCCAGCCACAAAGCTAAAGAGTGCCTGAAGTCATCATTCTGGGCATCTAAGGCTCACGTGGCTACAACCACAACTCCAGAAGTTAGACTGGAGGCCTCTAGTACAGAGGTGAAAAAATAGTCAGCAGCCTCATAGACTCTGCACAGACTCAAGGTTGCGTTGACTCCATCTGTGCACCTAAGAAGGTCTGACTCAATGCATCCACTCTCTTAGATCCCTGCTCCCTCATGCCTACCATCTCAGTCCTTTCCTATGACATCCCAACCTTTCCTGCACTCGTAGACTCCGGATCGTCTGATTGTTTCATAGATACCTCATTTATTAATGATCATGGACTTTCCCCATACTCTGTTCCTTCACTTGAACTCCAGCTCTTCGATGGAACATTCAACTCCACCATTACTCATGCTGTCGACCTCTCTATCTGTTTTGAAACCGGTGACATTACTCCAATGACGTTCTATGTCACTCCACTGGATGGTTCCTGTTTCCTTGTGCTATAACACAACTGGCTCACCCACTACAATCTGTTGATTGATTGGGTTTCCAGCAGTATCTCATTCTGCCCATCTGGACAGACTTTGCCAGCAACTTTGAGCTCTACCCCACAGCCTCCAGACTTACCTTCTCCAGCTGACCCCACACCCCCTGATCCACCGTGTTTCTATGATTGCAAGGCTCTGTCCATTGTGCTGACCAATACACCTGCCTTTGCATTGGCCTGTCACCTTCAGGACTCCTTATAGTTTAGCCTGCAACTTTGCCCCAAGGATACCCAACTTCATGCGTCTTCCACAACTCCAGATCCTGTTGATCTCTTTGGAGTCCCTCCAGACTACCATGACTTCGCGAACATCTTTAGCAAAAGCAGGGCTTCTAAGCTTGCTCCACACTACAAACATGATCTCAGAATCAACCTGAAAGAAGGTACATTTCCTTCATTGGGCACCATGTACTCCCTCTCCACCTCTGAGCTTGAGTCACTTCAGATGTTCCTTGATGAACACCTAGCTAATGGATTCATTCACCCCTCCTCTTCCATCCACACCACTCCAGTCCTTTTTGTCTGCAAGAAGGATGGTTCCCTCTGCCTCTGTGTTGACTTTTGAGGACTTAACAAGATCATGAAGAAAGACTGCTGTCCCCTTCCCTACATCTCTGACCTCCTAGACACTCTGAGCCAAGCTAAGATCTATACCAAAATTGACCTCCGGCATGCATACCATCTGGTCCACATTGCTGAGGGAGATGAATGGAAGACTTCATTCCGGACCTAATATGGCTTGTATAAGTGGCTAGTCATGCTGTTTGGCCTCACCAATGCTCCAGCAGCTTTCCAGCAGTTTGTCAACACCATCTTTGCTAATCTATTAAATGTTTGTGTTATAGTCTATCTCGACAACATCCTCATCTACTCCATAGACAAGGCCTCCCACAAGGAGCATGTCCAGGAAGTGCTCTGTTGACTTCACAAACACAGACTTTACATCCATCCAGATAAGTGTGAATTCCACACTGACTCCACCAATTATCTCGAATACCAACTCTCTCCCTCCAGACTTACCATATCTCCAGAAAAGGTTAAAGTAATCTTAGATTGGCCCAAGCCTTGAAAAGTCAAGGACATCCAGTCCTTCTTGGGTTTTGCAAATTTCTACAGGTGTTTCATTCATAACTACTCCAATATTGTTGTTCTCCTGACCCAACTCACACGAAAGGGCACTCCATGAAACTTCTCTGTAGACTGTCATTCCACCTTCCAGGCACTCAAGGATGCCTTTACCTCAGCTCTGATCCTTACCCACTGGGTTCTGGATGCTCTGATCATAGTGGAAACTGATGCCTCTGACTATGCTATTGCTGGTATCCTCTCTATCTGTTGTATGGACAAGGAAATCTGGCCAGTCGCTTACTACTCTTGGACACTCCATTCTTTGGAGCTCAATTATGACACCCATGACAAGGAGCTACTTGCCATCCATGAGGCATTCTGGAATTGACGCCACTATCTTGAAGGTTCTGGAATTCTGGTTGATGTCATTACTAATCACAAAAATCTGGAGTATTTCACCATTACCAAGCTCCTGACTCACTGGCAGGTCTGGTGGTCAGACTTCCTTTCCCAGTTCAATCTGATCATTCATTTTCACCCTAGATGCCTTAGAGCCAAGTCTGATGCCCTTACTAGATGCTGAGACATCTACCCCAAAGAGGAGGATAGGGACTACACTCGCATTAATCCCCACAACTTCTGCCCCATTTTTACTCAGGAACAGCTTGCTGCATTCTTATGGACCACTTATCTTGCAGCTCTGGTTCACTGGGCCAGCACCCTCTTCAACATCAAGTTACTTCATAGTGATATTCTCTCTGCCCTCCTCTCTGACCCCATTACTACCATCCACCTCTCTAACTCCAACCCTGATTCATGCTGGTCCATCGACTCCAATGGCTTCCTCCATTTGGATAATCATATCTACATTCTGGACACTAATAACCTCCGACTCCATGTGCTCTAGTATAAGCATGATCATCCACTATCCAGACATTTCAGACAAAATTGCACTTTGGAGCTAATCCATTGAGAATATACCTGGCCAGGCATCTGGACATTCGTCAAGGAGTATGTCTCTTCTTGCACAGCCTGTGCTTGAGCCAAGGTCCCTAGATATAAGCCCTACAGACTCCTAAAACAGCTCCCAATTCCTGAGAAGCTGTGGAATTTCATATCCATGGACTTCATTGAACAACTTCCCGCATCCTCTGGACACACTGCCATTCTAGTTGTTGTTGATCGCCTTTCCAAGCAATGTATATTCATCCTGACTAATGATAAGGTGACATTTTTGGAGCTTGCAAAACTCTTCCTCCTTCATGTCTTTTCAAAGCATGGAGTTCCCTTTCACATCACCTCCAATTGAGGTTTGGAGTTCATCTCTCACTTCTTCCACTCACTCAGAAAGGCCCTCAACATCCAACTCCACTTTACCTCCAGTTACCATCTGGAGGGAGATGGTCAAACAGAGTGTATGAACCAGACCCTGGAGCAGTACCTTCAGGTCTATTGCAATTATCAACAGGACAACTGGTCTGAACTTCTTCCCTTAGCAGAGTTTGCATATAACAATATGCCGAATGCAACCACTGGAGTTTCTCCCTTCTTCTGTCACATACTGGTCCAACTCTGGTACTCTAGTGTCATCTACAACACATCTCTGGCGTGATATTCATGATATCCTTTCACCTAGTTTCTCAAACATTTGATTCATAGATTCTTCTAGTTAGTTCTACTCCTGCTCCTCCAATATCTGTTTTCCAAACTCCGTCTTACTCATCCAATTACTTATCCTTATTCATACCTTATGAATCTTCTCCATTCCATTACTAATCCAGTGCAACTCCATAGTATAAATACTGTACTTCTGATCTGTACATTCTCCAGTTTGAATATCAACTTAGTCTCCTCTAGGCGACTTTGACTTTGAGCCTAGTGCTCATCTGACCCCTGACTCCAAGGATAGCGAGTACAAGGGCGCAACACATAAGTCCTGCGCCAAAAATCCTTGCCCACTCCATTTTGCCCTTCTCTTCCTCACCCTCCCTCTGCCACTCCGTTCCAGACCTTGTCAGACTTGTCTGGAGGAACCAGACTTAACAGTATATTCAAACTCACTCTTGTACTTGCAACACCCCTTCGTACATATGTCCCACACCCAGACTCCCCGTCAATGTCTCGAGTCAGTATTTGGCTCCTCCCACACCATCCCCGGTAATTTCCACAGCTTCAGTGCTAGACCAGTAGTACTTCTGTCTATTTCCACAGTGCCCCGCCATCATGTCACTTCTGCTGGTCCCTTTGACTCTCCCCTTACTGCTCTTCCCAAGACGGTCCTCACTTCCCCCTGGATCCGTGAACTCTGGGATGATTCTGAACTCAATGACAGACTCTATGAGCCCACACCTCTGTCTCCAGGAAATAATGGTGGTGAAAGACCACCACCACCCAATCCTTCCAATCTGGGTGACTCCTCCAACAATGACAATGACAATGACCCCCAGCCAAACAATGTACCCCTGGCCTTCGAGCCATTTACCCAACTCATCAATGCAATCCAGGACATGATCCGGAACACACTCTGGCACAACTTCTCAGACACTCCCAAAACCAAGGTCCAGGAGCCAGACACATTTGACAGGCTGGACCCCCAGAAACTCCAGTCATTCATAGTTCAGTGCAAACTGAACTTCCAGGCAAACCCCAAATCCTTCCGTCGTGACCATTCCAAGGTCACATTTGCACAATCCTACCTCAAGGGCATTGCCCTTGAATACTTTGAGCTGGACCTTCTTGGCAGCGAACCTCCAGAGCACTGCCCGCTCTAGATGAATAGCTGGGAAGTGTTCCTATACGAGCTACAATCAAACTTTGGCCCACACGACCCCATTGGCAACACAGAGGCTCAACTCAAGCAGCTCTGCATGAAGGACACCCAGCATATATCAAACTATGTAGTCCATTGGAACAGACTGGTGAGCCAAGTCCGGGAATGGGGCCCCGGAGCGCTTTGTTGGAGTTTCTATAATGGACTCCCTGATAGAATCAAGAATGAGTTGTCTCGGCTTGGCAAGCCGAGCAACCTCCATGACCTCCACGCAATGGTGCAACAAATCAACCACTGCTACTGGGAGCATCGAGAAGAAATATCTCAGGCCAACAAGGCTTCCGGATCCAACTCTGGGAACAACAACCCCAAGGCCCCCACCTCCACAACATCACCCACCACCACCTCTGACAATAAACCTAGGAGTTCTACCAAGGGCTTCTCAACCCCCAACTCCGGTAGTAATCCCAACTCCGGATCCTCCACAACCACCAACCCCAATCTGTCGTCTAAGCTAGGAAAAGACAGCAAGCTTACAGTGGCTGAGTGAAAGCGCCGCTTCAACAACAACCTATGCATGTTTTGTGGCCAAGCTGGTCACAAGGCGAAGGAATGCCCAAAGTCTTCATCCCAGGCATCCAAGGCTCATGTGGCTACAACCACAACTCCAGAAGACAAACCGGAGGCCTCTAAAATGGAGGCAAAAAAATAGTCTGCAACCTCATAGACTCTGCACGGACTCAAGGTTGTGTTGACTCTGCCCATGCACCAAAAGAAGTCCAACTCAACACATCCGCTCTCTTAGATCCCCATTCCCTTATGCCATCCATTTCCATACTCTCATATGACATTCTATCTTTTTCTGCGCTTGTAAATTCCAGCTCTTCCAATTGTTTTATAGACACTACCTTCATTAATAATCATGGACTTTCCCTGTACTCCGTTCCTCCACTTGAACTCCAGTTATTCAACAGAACTTCCAACTCCTCCATTACTCAAGCTCTAGATCTCTCTATCCACTTCAAAACTGGTGATATCACCCCAACGACATTCTACGTCACTCTGTTGGATGGATCTTGTTCCCTTGTACTAGGACATAACTGGCTCACCCGCTACAATCTGTTGATTGATTGGGTCTTGAGCAGTATCTCATTCCACACACCTGAACAGACCGTGCCAACAACCCCAAGCTGGACTCCACAGCCTTTGGACCCACGTCCTCTGGCTGACTCTGCACCCCCCAATACACCACGTTTCCATGATTGCAAGGCTCCGCCCATCACACTGATCAATGCACCTGCATTTGCATTGGCCTGTTGCCTCCAGGGCTCTGTACAATTTAGCCTGCAACTCCACCCAAAGGATACTAAACTCTGAGTGTCTTCCACCACTCCAGACCCAGTCAATCTTTCCAAAGTCCCTTCAGACTACCACGACTTTGTGGATGTGTTCAGCAAGAGCAAGGCCTCTACCCTTGCCCTGCACTGCAAACATGACCTCAAGATCGATCTGGAAGATGGTGCATCCCCTCCGCTGGGCACCACATACTCCCTCTCCACCTCCAAGCTTGAGGCACTCTGGATGTTCCTCGATAAACACTTAGCCAACGGATTCATCTGTCCCTCATCCTTCACCCATGCCGCTCCGGTCCTGTTTGTCCACAAGAAGGACGGTTCACTCCATCTTTGTGTTGACTTCTGAGAACTCAACAAGATCATGAAGAAAGACTGCTACCCCCTTCCTCGCATCTCCAACCTCCTAGACGCTCCGAGCCAAGCAAAGATCTACACCAAGCTTGACCTCCAGCATGCATACCATCTGGTCCACATCGCCGAGGGCAATGAGTGGAAGACTTCTTTCTGGACTTGCTATGGCTCATACGAGTGGCTAGTGATGCCGTTCGGACTTACCAACACTCCAGCGGCTTTCCAGTGGTTCATCAACACTATCTTTGCTGACTTGTTAGATGTTTGCATAATAGTATATCTCGATGACATCCTCATCTATTCTGCGGACAAGGCCTCCCACAAGGAGCACGTCCAGGAGGTACTCCATTGTCTCTGCAAACACGGACTTTACGCTAAACCAGAAAAATGTGAGTTCCATACTGACTCCACCGAGTATCTCAGATACCAGCTCTCTCCCTCTGGACTTACCATGTCTCCAGAGAAAGTTAAGGCTATTCAAGATTGGCCTGAGCCTCGAAAAGTCAAGGACATCCAGTCCTTCTTAGGATTCACAAATTTCTATAGGCATTTCATCAACAACTATTCTGATATCATTATTCCTTTAACCTGACTCACATGGAAAGGAATTCCATGGCATTTCTCCGACGACTGTCGCTCCACCTTCCAGGCACTCAAGAATGCCTTCACCTCCACTCCGATCCTTATCCATTGGGTTCTGGATGCTCCAATTATAGTAGAGACCGACACCTCTGACTATGCAATCGCTGGTATTCTCTTTATCCGTTGTATGGATGAAGAAATCTGGCCAGTTGCATACTACTCTCGGATGCTCCAATCCCCGGAGTTAAACTATGATATCCATGACGAGAAGCTACTCACCATCCATGAAGCATTCCGGACTTGGCGACACTACCTTGAAGGGTCCAGTACTCTGATCAACATCATCACTGATCATAAGAATCTGGAGTACTTTGCTACGACTAAGCTCCTGACCTGCCAGCAAGCCCGGTGGTCGGAGTTCCTTTCCCAATTTAACATGATCGTTCGCTTCCACCCTGGACACCTCGGAGCGAAGCCCAATGCCCTCACTAGATGATGGGACATCTATCCCAAAGAAGGGGATAAGGACTACGCTCACGTCAACCCTCACAACTTCCACCCAATTTTCATGCAGGAACAGCTCACTGCATCCCTATGGACTACCTACCTCATAGCCCTGGTCCTCCAGGCCAGCACCCTTTTCAATATCGAGTCACTTCACAGTGATATCCTTTTCGCTCTCCCCTCCGATTCCATCGCTGTCATCCACCTCTCTGATGCTGACTCCAATCCCCACTGGTCTATCGACTCTGATGGCTTCCTCCGTCTGGATGATCATATATATGTTCCAGATGCTGACAACCTCCGACTCCAAGTGCTCTGGTATAAGCACAACCACTCGCTATCTGGACATTTCAGACAAAACTGCACCCTGGAGCTAATCTGTAGGGAATACACTTGGCCAGGCATCAGGACATTTATCAAGGAGTATGTATCCTCATGCACTGCCTGTGCCAGAGCCAAGGTTCCAAGGCATAAGCCATACGGACTACTTAAACAGCTTCCTATCCCCGAGAAGCCCTGGAACTCTGTATCCATGGACTTCATCAAACAACTCCCCGCATCCTCCAGACACACCACTATCTTGGTCATCATCAACCGTCTTTCCAAGCAATGTATTTTCATTCCGACCGATGACAAGATAACATCTCTGGAGCTCGCAAAGCTCTTTCTTCTCCATGTCTTTTCCAAGCATGGAGTACCCTCCCATATTACCTCCGATTGAGGCTTGGAGTTTGTCTCCCATTTCTTCCACTCACTAGGTAAGGCCCTTGACATCTGACTCCACTTCACCTCTGGATACCATCTGGAAAGTGATGGTCAAATAGAGCGTATGAACCAGACTCTGGAGCAGTACCTTCAGGTATACTGCAACTACCAACAAGACAACTGGTCCAAACTCCTGCCCCTGGCGGAGTTTTCATACAACAACGCTCCAAATGCGACCACTGGAGTCTCTCTGTTCTTTGCCAACAAGGGTTACCACCTAAATATGACAATACATCCGGAGAGAGATCTCACCTCCGCCCAAGCCCAAGAATACTCCATAGACCTTGATGCACTCCACAAATACCTCCGTGAAGAGATAGCTGCTGCACAGAAGCGATACCAAGGTCCCACAGATGCCAAATGAACTCTGGCACCAGACTTCAAAGTTGGTGATCAAGTCTTCGTCAAGGCTAAGTATTTCCGATCGACACACCCCTCCAAGAAACTATTAGAAAAGAACCTAGGACCTTATACCATCATCACCCAAGCAGGCACACACTCCTTCACACTCTGACTCCCAGATACCATGAAGTCCGTACACCCGGTCTTTCATGTATCACAATTAGAACCCTCCATTCCAAATACCATTCCAGATCGGACTCAACCTCCACCACCTCCAGTTGAGATTGAAGGTGAATTGGAATACGAAATTGCGGAAATCCTAGACTTGAAGATCGATTGTAGACGACGAAACTGCAAGTTACTGTACTTGGTCCACTGGTCTGGATATGAAGGTACCAATGACGAGACTTCCTGACTACTAGCCATGGAACTCGGACATGTGTCCAAGCTCGTTGATGACTTCCATCTGTGGTATCCGGACAAGCCTGGACCTCACTCCACTTAGTCGCTCCGTTTCAAGATCACTCCATGCAACAAAAAACCAGTCAACTGTGGTAGTTACAGCTATCTACCTACACCTCAGGTTCATACTTGCTACCTGACTCTTCATCCTTGAACCCCTTCCTCCGTGCCTCCCATTTCTCTGCCTCCAACCCCTTCAACTCCACCACCACCTCTTTCACCTCTTTCCTTCCCACCTCTGACTCTGATGAATCTGAGCCGTAGACTTCTTTTGCCTTGAGCCATGCCAGCTCTTTGAGCACTTGGGTCTGGCGGACAAGACACTGCGTCTGTGTCATGACTGCCTCCTGGAGTCCAATTAACAACTCCGAGATCTTCCAGAGGGCCCTCACCCACTCCAGAGTCGACCCGCTTGAGCTGCTTGGTCCGGCCTCCACTCCATCCTCCATATGCACCTTCTTCACTGGTCTTTCTGTCACCTCAACCACAACCTGCTTCTTTTGCTTCTCCAGCCTCTCCGCCCCAGGTTGCTCACACTTGGCCTTCGCCTCGTGGCACTCCATGCACGAAGTCAATTTTCCAGGCCCGAGCTGGCACTTGAGCCCACAGTCCTCACATCTCTGGCATGCAGGGGGCCTGCTCTGTGCTTTCACCCTCCATCTCCACTCTGCCGCCTTTGCATTCCACAAGTCATTGTTGTCATCCTCACACTCCGTGAGGCAGGCATCATCCCACTTCTGAATGTTGGTGATTTGTTCAAACATGGTAGTGATGGTTCAAAGATGAGGAGCAACATGGGGCCTGCTGGACTTATAAATTCGGAGAACAATGAAATTCAAATTCTGCCACTCTGTATTGTCCATTGGCTAAATGGCCTTCAGGGGTTCAGGCCCAAGAGGGGGATACTGTCACATACTGGTCCAACTCCGGTACTCCAGTGTCATCTCCAACACATCTCTGGCACAATATCCATGATATCCTTTCACCTAGTTTCTCAAACATTCAATTCATAGATTCTTCTAGTTAGTTCTACTCCTGCTCCTCCAGTATCTGTTTCCCAAACTCTGTCTTACTCATCCAATTACTTATCCTTATTCATACCTTATGAATCTCCTCCATTCTGTTACTAATCCAGTGCAACTCCATAGTATAAATACTGTACTTCCAATCTGTACATTCTCCAGTTTGAATATCAACTTAGTCTCCTCTAGGCAACTCTGACTTCGAGCCTAGTGCTCATCTGACCCCTGACCCCGAGGATAGCGAGTACAAGGGTGTGACACATAAGTCCTGCACCGAAAATCCTCACCCACTCCATTTTGCCCTTTTCTTCCTCACCCTCCCTCTGCCACTCCGTTCCGGACCTCATCAGACTTGTCTGGAGGAACCGGACTTAACATCTTCACTAACAAGGGCTACCATCCAAACTTGACAGTACATCTGGAGAGAGATCTCACCTTCACCAGAGCATGAGAATACTCCATCAACCTTGACTCCCTTCATTTCTACCTCCATGAGGAGATTGCTGCTGCTCAGAAATGATACCAAGGTTCTGCTGACACCAAGTGAACCCCGGCACCAGACTTTAAGATCAGTGACCAGGTTTTCATCAAGGCTAAGTACTTCTGATCCATGTGCCCCTCTAAAAAATTATCAGAGAAAAACCTAGGACCTTATACCATTATTGCCCAAGCTGGTACATACTCCTTTACACTCCAACTCCCAGTTACTATGAAGTCTGTACATCTGGTCTTTCATGTATTCCAATTAGAACCCTTAGTTCCGAACACAATTCTGGACCGGACTCAGGCTCCACCACCTCTGGTTGAAATTGAAGGCGAATTGGAGTATGAAATAGTGGAAATCCTTGATTCAAAAATTGACCATAGGCAAAGAAATTGCAAGCTGTTATATTTGGTATGCTGGTCTGGCTATAAAGGTACTGAAGATGAGACCTCCTGGCTTCTAGCCACAGAGCTTGGACATGCCTCTGAACTCGTTGACAACTTTCATCTGCAGTACCCAGACAGGCCCAGTCCTTCCTCCACTTGATTGCTTTGTTTGATCTCACTCCATGCAGCCAAAACATGTCCATTCCAGTTACATGTGATGTTCTTCTACCTACACTATGCCTCTGACTCAGACTCACTCCCCGACTCCTCCTCCGCAAACTCCCTCCTCATCACCTCTTTCTCCTCTGCCTCCCTCTTTCTCCTCGCCTTCTCCTCTGCCTTCCTTCGTGCCTTCTCTTCCTTCCTTATCTTCACCTTCTGCCTCCGCTCTGCTGCCTTTGCATTCCACAATGCATTGTCGTTGTCCTCACATTCTACAAGACAGGTGTCATCCCACTTCTTGATGTTGGCATATGGTTGTTGTTTTTTGGACATGGTGTTGGTTTGAAGTTAAGGTGCGACCACAGGCTAACCAGACTTATAAATCAGGGCATGACTAAATTCAGGCTCTACCACTCTGTATTGTCTACCAGCTAATGGCCTTCAGGGGTTTAGGCCTAAGGGGGGGATACTGTCACATACCACTCCAACTCCAGTACTCTGATACTCTCTGGCATGATCTCTGGTATGATCTCCAGTACGATCTCTTAGATATCTCTTATCTCATCTCTCGTATTCCCAATTTGTATGATCTCCTTCAGTTATTCTCATTTTTAGTTCCTCCAAGCAGATGTCTTGCTTAGCTTGCCCCCTCTGTTCCACCCATCCTTTCCTCACCCTCCCATTGCAACTCCATTCTGAACATCGTCGGACTTGTCCAGAGGACCCAGACTTGACAGTCTAACTCAATGTGTCTGCTCTCTTAGATCCCCACTCCCTCATGCCTACCATCTCAGTTCTTTTCTATGACATCCCAACCTTCCCTGCACTTGTAGACTCCAGATCTTTCAATTGTTTCATAGATATCTCATTTGTTAATAATCATGGACTTTTCCCATACTCTGTTTCTCCACTTGAACTCCGGCTCTTTGATGGAACATCCAACTCCACCATTACTCATGCTGTTGACCTCTCTATCCGTTTTGAAACTGGTGACATCACTTTGACAATGTTCTACATCACTCCACTGAATGGTTCCTGTTCCCTTGTGCTAGGACACAACTGGCTCACCTGCTACAATCCATTGATTGACTGGATTTCAAGCAGTATCTCATTCTGCCCATCTGGACAGACTTTGCCAGCAACTCCAAGCTCTATCCTGCAGCCTCTGGACTTACCTTCTCCAGCTAACCCCACACCCTCCAATCCACTGCGTTTCTGTGATTGCAAGGCTCTGTCCATTGTGCTGACCAATGCACCTGCCTTTGCATTGGCCTGTCACCTTTAGGGCTCCTTACAGTTTAGCCTGCAACTCTGCTCCAAGGATATCCAACTCCATGCATCTTCCACAACTCCAGATCCTGTTGATCTCTCTGGAGTCCCTTTGGACTACCATGACTTCATGGATGTCTTTAGCAAAAGCAGGGCTTCTAAGCTTGCTCTGCACTGCGAACACGATCTCAGAATCAACCTGGAAGAAGGTACATTTCCTCCATTGAGCACCATGTACTTCCTCTCCACCTCTGAGCTTGAGTCACTCTGAACATTCCTTGATGAACACCTAGCTAATGGGTTCATTTGTCCCTCCTCTTTCACCCATGCCACTCTGGTCCTCTTTGTCTGCAAGAAGGATGGTTCCCTCTGCCTCTGTGTTGACTTTTGAGGACTTAACAAGATCATGAAGAAAGACTGCTATCCCCTTCTCTGCATCTCCGACCTTCTAGACACTCTGAGCTGAGCTAAGATCTATACCAAAATTAACCTCCAGCATGCATACCATCTGGTCCACATTGCTGAGGGAGATGAATGGAAGACTTTGTTCCAGACCTGATATGGCTTGTATAAGTGGCTAGTCATGCTGTTTGGTCTCACCAATGCTCCAGCAGCTTTCCAGTGGTTTATCAACACCATCTTTGCTGATCTATTAGATGTTTGCATTATAGTCTATCTCAATGACATCCTTATCTACTTTGCAGACAAGGCCTCCCACAAGAAGCATGTCCAGGAAGTATTTCATCAACTCCACAAACATGGACTTTACACCCATCCAGATAAGTGTGAATTCCACACTGACTCCACCAATTATCTCGAATACCAACTCTCTTCCTTCAGACTTACCATGTCTCCAGAAAAGGTTAAAGTAATCTTAGATTGGCCTGAGCCTTGAAAAGTCAAGGACATCCAGTCCTTTTTGGGTTTTGCAAATTTCTACAGGTGTTTCATTCATAACTACTCCAATATCATTGTTCCCCTGATCCGACTCACACAAAAGGGTACTCTATGGAACTTCTCTGTAGAGTTGTTCTGCCTTCCAGACACTCAAGGATGCCTTTATCTCAGCTCTGATCCTTACCCACTGGGTTCTGGACACTCTGATCATAGTAAAAACCAATGCCTCTTACTATGCTATTGCTGGTATCCTCTCTATCTGTTGTCTGAATGAGGAAATCCAGCCAGTCACTTACTACTCTTGGATGCTCCATTCTTCAGAGCTCAATTATGACACCCATGACAAGGAGCTACTTGCCATTCATGAGGCATTCTGGAATTGGCGCCACTACCTTGAAGGTTCCAGAACTCCAGTTGATGTCATCACTAATCACAAAAATCTGGAGTATTTCACCATTACCAAGCTCCTGACTTGCCAGCAGGTCTAGTGGTCAGAGTTTCTTTCCCAGTTTAATCTGATTGTTCATTTCCACCCTAGATGCCTTAGAGCCAAGTCTGATGCCCTTACTAGATGCTGGGACATCTACCCCAAAGAGGAGGATAGGGACTACGCTCGCATTAATCCCCACAACTTCTGCCCCATTTTTACTCAGGAACAGCTTGCTGCATCCTTATGGACCACTTATCTTGCAGCTCTGGTTCACTGGGCCAGCACCCTCTTCAACATTGAGTTACTTCACAGTGATATTCTCTCTGCCCTCCTCTTTGACCCCATCACTACCATCCACCTCTCTGACTCCAACCCTGATTCATGCTGGTCCATCGACTCCAATGGCTTCCTCCATTTGGATAATCATATCTATGTTCCAGATGCTGATAACCTCTGACTCTGTGTGCTCTAGTATAAGCATGATTATCCACTATCCAGACATTTCAAACAAAATCACACTTTGGAGCTAATCCATTGGAAATATACCTGGCCAGGCATCTGGACATTCGTCAAGGAGTATGTCTCTTCTTGCATAGCCTGTGCTTGAGCCAAGGTCCCTAGATATAAGCCCTACAAACTTCTAAAACAGCTCCCAATTCCTAAGAAGCCATGGAATTCCATGTCCATGAACTTCATTGAACAACTTCCTGCATTCTCCAGACACACTGCCATCCTAGTTGTTGTCAATCACCTTTCCAAGCAATGTATATTCATTCCAACTGATGATAAGATAATATCTCTGGAGCTTGCAAAACTCTTCCTTCTTTATGTCTTTTCAAAGCATGGAGTTCCCTCTTACATCACCTCCAATCAAGGTTTGGAGTTTGTCTCTCACTTCTTCCGCTCACTTGGAAAAGCCCTCAACATCCAACTCCACTTTACCTCTGGTTACCATCTGAAGGGAGACAGTCAAACAGAGTATATGAATCAGACCCTGGAATAGTACCTTTGAGTCTATTGCAATTATCAATAGGACAACTGGTCTGAACTTTTTCTCTTAGTAGAGTTTGCATATAACAATGCTCTGAATGCAATCACCAGAGTTTCTCTCTTCTTCACCAACAAGAGCTACCATCCAAACTTGACAGTACATCTGGAGAAAGACCTCACCTCTGCCAGAGTGCAAGAATACTCCATCAACCTTGACTCCCTTCATTCCTACCTCCATGAGGAGATTGCTGCTGCTCAGAAATGATACCAAGGTCCCGCTGATGCCAAGCAAACTCCAGTGCCAGACTTTAAGATCAGTAACCAGATTTTTGTCAAGGCTAAGTACTTCCGATCCACATGCCCCTCTAAAAAATTATTGAAAAAAAACCTAGAACCTTATACCATTATCACCTAAGCTGGTACACACTCCTTCACACTCCAACTCCCAGTTACTATGAATTCCGTACATCTGGTCTTTCATGTATCCCAATTAGAACCCTTAGTTCTGAATACAATTCCAGACCGGACTCAGGCTCTGCCACCTCTGGTTGAGATTGAAGGCAAATTGAAGTATGAAATAGCAGAAATTCTTGATTCAAAAATTGACTGTAGGCGAAGAAATTACAAGCTATTATACTTGGTATGCTAGTCTGGCTATGAAGGTACTGAAGATGAGACCTCCTGGCTTCTAGCCATGGAGCTCAGACATGCCTCTGAACTCATTGATGACTTTCATCTGTAGTACTGTTAAGATCAGTTACTCTGGTCCTCTGGAAGGAAGTCTGAGGACATGAAAGTAGAAGTGGAGTAGTGGAGTGGAGGGGTGAGTCTCAGCACAGGACTTATATGTTGCACCTTGCATAGGTTTGACTCTTCAGAGGAGGGATGTGAGGGTAAGGAAGGAGACTGTTAAGTCTGGTTCCTCCAGACAAGTCCAACGAGGTCCAGAACAGAGTGGCAAAGGGAGGGTGAGGAGGAGGAGGGTGAAATGGAGTGGGTGAGGATTTTCGGCACAGGACTTATATGTTGCACCCTTGTACTCGCTATCCTTGGGGTCAGGGGTCAGATGAGCACTAGGCTTGAAGTTGGAGTCATCTAGAGGAGACTAAGTTGATATTCAAACTGGAGAATGTATAGATTGAAAGTACAGTATTTATACTACAGAGTTGCACTGGATTAGTAATGGAATGGAGGAGATTCATAAGGTATGAATAAGGATAAGTAATTGGATGAGTAAGACGGAGTTTGGAAAACAGATACCAGAGGAGCAGGAGTAGAACTAACTAGAAGAATCTATGAATCAAATGTTCAAAAAACTAGATGAAAGGGTATCATGGATATTGTGCCAGAGATGTGTCAGAGATGACACTGGAGTACCAGAGTTGGACCAGTATGTGACAGAGACAACTGGAGTTATCCAAATCGATATTTAGACTGAGGAATCTACAACAAAGTAACTACAATATTTATACTACTGGAGTTGTATCATATTACTAACAGAGTAGCTGCAGAACAGGATAATAACTAAGATGGAAATGAGAAACCCAGAGCTGTGCACCAGAGATGCAATATGCTGGACTATGCATCTAAGAACAAAGATCCAACAAAATGGACAGGCACAGCCAATCAGAGAACAAAGATGAACATAAATGGAAAAGTCATATGGGTCTGGAGATCCTACACACGTGAACAGAGGAGATCACTTCAGAGTTGTCAAGAAGTTGGATGTGGAGCTCCAGAGTAGAAATGGCATATGACAAGTATCTGGACAGGTCTGGACCTTCCTCCACTTGATTGCTTCATTTGATCTCGCTCTGTGTGGTCAAAATATGTCCATTATAGTTATATGCAATGTCCTTCTACCTACACTACACCTCCAACTCAGACTCACTCCCCAACTCCTCCTCCACAAACTCCCTTCTCATCACCTCTTTCTTCTCCACCCCCAACTCCACCAACTCTGCTGCCACCTCTTCCTCTGCTCCACTCTTCACCCCCATGTCCATGTCCATGCCTGACCTGTACACCTCCTCTGCCTTTAGCTGCACCAGCTCCTCCACTGCCTGCATTTGGCAGATCTGCCACCTTGTTTGTGACTGGACCACCTTCTGGAGTCCCTTGATCAATTCTGAAATGCCCCAGAGGGCCTTCACCTATTCTGGAGCCAAAACCCCCAAGCCACTAGGCCTGGCTATGATGCTACTCCCCTCTGTCCTCGCCTGCTTTGCTGGCCTCTCCAATTCCATGATGGCCCTCTTCCTCTGCCACTCCAGCTTCTCCTCTCTGAGCCACTCACACTTCACCTTTGCCTCACAGCACTCCACACATAAGGTTGACTTGCCTGGCCTAAGCTGACACTTGAGTCCACACTCATTGCACCTCTGGCATGTGGGAGGGCTGCTCCACACCTGCACCTTTCCCTTGCTCTGGCTCTACTGAGCAGGTTACCTTCACTGCCTGTGGTTGGTCAGTCCTGATCAGTTCCTATGGGGGCAGCACTTACTCTTTTTTTCATGGCCTCCTCTACCACCTTTTGTATCTGCTCCACCCTCCATGCCTCCAATGCCACTGCCTCCACCTTCCTCCTCACCTCCTCCTCTGCCTTCCTCCATGCCTCCTCTTCCTTCCTTGCCTTTGCCCTTCACCTCCACTCCACCACCTTTGTGTTCCACAATGCATCATTGTCATCCTCATATTCTATAAGATGGGCATTGTCCCACTCTTTGATGTCAGTATATGGTTGTTGTTTTTTAAACATGGTGTTGGTTCAAAGTTAAGATGCAACCATGGGCTAACCAGACTTATAAATCAGGGCATGATTAAATTCAGACTCTGCTACTCCATATTGTCTACTGGCTAATGGCCTTCAGGGGTTCAGGCCTAAGGGGGGGATACTGTCACATACTGCTCCAACTCCAGTACTCTGGTACTCCCTAGCATGATCTTCAGTACAATCTCCTAGATATTTCTTATCTTGTCTCTTATATTCCTAATTTGTATAATCTCCTTCAGTTATTCTCATTCTTAGTTCCTCTGAGCAGGTGTCTCACTTAGTGCAACAGCCCAACATCTGTCTCCAACCTGTCCTGGACCCATCTTGGACATCTGTCTCTGACTTGTCTCCGACCTGTCTTGGGCATGTCTCTAATCTGTCTCCAACTTTGATATATCATTACTCATTCTATTTCATCTTTGATAACCTATCACATTCCATTACTAATCCAACTGGACTCCATAGTATAAATATGGTACTTCAACTTGTACATACTTTAGTTTGAATATTAAATTAGTCTTCTCCTCATGCTTTCAACCTTGAGCTCTGCACTTATCTGACCTCTGACTCTGAGGATAACAAGTACAAGGGTGCGACACATAAATCCTGCACCAAACATCCTCACCCCCTCCATTCCACCCATCCTTTCCTCACCCTCCCATTGCAACTCCATTCTGAACATCGTCGGACTCGTCCAGAGGACCCAGACTTGACAATGGCACAGCCCACTTAATTACCACTGCTGCGGCTTCTCTTCCATTTGATCTGCCACCCACAGTATCAAACATGTTATTCATTTCTGCTCCCCTCAGCCCTAAAGGCTGTGGTATGCCTTTATCACTATTGAATAGCTACAACATGGACTCTTACCTTAGTTGCATCCCTACTACATAGGCATAGCATTCTATCTAATCAGGTATTAGAGTTAGCAATACATGTACAAATAAGTAGAGTAGTATATAAACCCCAAGGACGATACTGGGTAGATCCCTAGTCTAGTCTCTTGGTCTTCTCCAGAACTTGACTACTAAGTTCTTATTATCTCAACTCTTTTCTCAACAGAACAAGTTAGTACCCTCTTATTCTTTTTAGCTGATAGTCATAGTAGACCGGTTCAAGTTCACCTTCAGGTTCTGCCATTTCACCTAAAGGCTGTGGTAAGCCTTTATTGCTATTGAATAGCTATAACATGGACTCTTACCTTAGCACTGAATGCATAGCATATATTCTAATCAGGTATTAGGGTTAGCAATACATGTACAAATAGTAGAGTAGTATATAAACCCTAAGGACAATGCTGGATAGATCCCTAGTCTAGTCTCTTGGTTTTCTCCAGAACTCAACTTCTAAGCCTCAACAGCCCCTCAACTCTCTGCTCAACACAGCAAGTTAGTATTCCTTTACCTCTTTTAGCTGATAGTTGTAGTAGACCAGTTCAAGTTCCTTCTTGAGTTCTGCCATTTCATTAGACTAGACTCTTTTCTTCTCTAGTGATTTCCTCTACTACAGGAGCACCAGTACTAATAAGTGCCAGTGCCCATCCAGTTCCACCAATCCCTTCATCCCTTTATTATCAGTCCCCAATGGGAGAAGCTGAGAAAAGAGCAAGGGCAGGTTGTACAGGTTTCAAATGGTGGGAACACCTTTATATTGCCAGCCATAGCCTTCTTAAGAGAATTAGAGGCTTCTTTACCTGACTACCCCCATTAGGACTTGATTGTGAGAGATACAATTGAAGGAGAAGTGAGATTAGATCTTGGCTGTGAAGAGAGTACATTGCCAGCCACTGACTTGAAGGACAAGGAAATAGTTGTCCCCCTTATACTATCTGCCCCTACAAAGTTAGACTGCAAGTCAGACTTCCCAGACCTCCTTCTTCTGTCTACCTCTACTCCCAATTCAAATGATTGCAGTCTAGGACCCTCTATTGTAGATGCTGGTTGGTCTTCACTGCATCAGCTGCCCTTAGAAGAAGAAAGGGCATTTTACAGTATAGCTTCAATGGTTTAGGCAAATTTCTATAGCTGGACCTTTAATCTTTCCAAAAAAAGATTGTCAGAAGGGTGGTTGAAGTATAAGTTTGAAGAAGCCCCTGCACTGCTGCCACCAAGGAAAAGACAGCAGAGACAATACCAGCAGGTGAAATGGCTGAACCTATGAGGGAACTTGAACCAGCTTTACTACTACTAATTATCAGCTAAAAGAAAAGAAGAAGTACTAACTCGCTATGGTTAGTAGAGAGTTGAGGAGGTCTTGAGGCTTAGTAGTCAAGTTCAGGTGAAGACCAAGAGACTAGACTGAGGATCTACCCAGCATTATTCTTGGGGTTTTTATACTACTAGACTATTTGTACATGTTTGTCTAACCCTAATACCTGATTAGGTAGAATGCTATACCTACACAGTAGGGATCCGACTAAGATAAGTGTCCATGTTGTAGCTATCCAATAGCAATAAAGGCGTACCATAGCCTCTAGGGCTGAGGGGAGTGGAAATGAATAACATGTTTGATACTGCAGATGGCAGATCAAATGGAAGAGAAGCCACAGCAGCAGTAATGAACTGGGCTGTGCCATAGCCATGCACAGCACGGAAATGAAAAGAATCACTCAGTGATTAAAAGGGTGTTGGCTACATGCATTAGAAGTCTTAGAAGGACACGGTAATGACCATGGTAAAGAATAGCCAAATGGAGATAGATCTGATCAGGAAGAAGAGCAGAAGATAAGCATGATCAGATTAGTTATGAAATGATAAGATAAAATTAAATGAAAAATATATGCTAAGTCTGTTGCAATGAAGAGTCTACTAGAGACCATATACAAGATGGCAAGGATCGTCACAGCAGGAGACAAAAAGGAGAATTGAAAGAGAAAGTAGGATTAGACTCAGAAACATACCAGCATAATCTTACAAATATTGAATGCAATTATTTGTTATCTGCCTCCTTTTTAGCCTGATCTTTTACCTCATCACAATTTACTTTCTTAGGTGGATTGCCAAATATGCAACAGACTCTCAAGTTCCAATCCTCTTTGTAGGAAACCAATCAAAGACTTTTTGCACCCCTTACTCTACATTTATAGGAGTAGTTCCTACAACCCACACCACCTCAGACAGCTGGATCTTTGGAGAAGGACTCCAACACCACTGCCACAACTGTTAAATGATTTCTAAGTTTGAACTTATTCTTGCAACACTCATAGACATTTTTTTAGTTACCACTGTAGTTTTTTGTTGGATAATCAAGCAAGTTGTTGAATGCAATGCTCTTTTACTTGCCATAATACATGTCTACAAAACAGAGGAAAACCCCTTTGGGATTAGCTTCAGAATAGTCAGTTCCACTAAAGCCTCCAGAGACAATTGGAGATACCATGGAGGTTGGTATAACAACAACAACTGGCATATTCCCCCTTTGGTCAGATTTGAAGAAGACAATAATGCCACTGTAGCTGCATTCAATTAAATCATTATGTCACTCCCTAAACACCTTTCTAATGTGCTAGATGTATTGGCCAGATTTTCCAAAAATGATCTGTCCCAATTAGAGATCCATCTAAAAGATTATCTACACATTCAAAGCACCACTATGAAGCAAATCCTATGAGAAAACTGGAAATTAAAAGAAGAAATGGAAGAAATGAAGGAACAAGTCAAAGCCCCTAGTGGGTTGAACTCTCACATCACAAAGATAGTGGCAGATCCAGGAGAATACAATGGTATAAGAGGAAGAAAATTTGAAGAATGGTGGATGAAGGCTCAAGTCTAGAGACAGGAGAATATAGAAGTACTTCACAGAGAAGCCAGAGTAAAAGCCATCCTCTCACAAATGACAAAAGGGGATGCTGGAGCCTTTGCAAGGGTCCATCTGAATAAAATTCTAAAAGGAGATGTTACCAATTGGCTAGAGTTTAAGAAACTCATTGAACTCCATTTCTGCTTAACCAATGAATGAGAATGGGCTAGACAACAGATCAAGAACCTTAAACAAACCAATAAGATGACAGTGGCCCAGTATCTCATAAAACTGGAAAATTATCTATTCCAAGCCAAATATAATGAAGACCAAATCCTGCAGATCTTAGAAAGAAACATGAATTAGAACATGGTCAAATATTTGTTCTTATGGGATGGTTGCTATACAGATTGCACCACCTTTATGGCTAAAGTTAAAGAGTACAGAGAACGTCAAGAACTTCTTGGCTTCATCTGATGAAGAATGGCAGATAGAATAGCCCAACCCCATAAAGATTCTAATGCTATGGAGGTAGATGCCATTCAAAAGGGGCAAAGAAGACCCCTTAAGTGTTTCAACTGTGATGGACCCCATGTCACTGCCAAATGCCCTAAACCCAAAAAGGCATGTGAAAAATGTAAATTCCTTGGAGGAGGACATGCCAAGTGGTGCATGACGGGTAGACCACCATGTAACATCAGAGAAATGAGCCAGGATGACTCACCCTCTTCTGAGAATCCATTCAAGAATAAAGGAAAGAGTAAAGACTAGAGTAAGTCCATTGCAGAAATGGATTTTGACAAAGCTCATGTCTGGTTTCAAGATTATGAAACTATCTCAGCCAAAAAGGGAAAAGACTAGGGCAACCTGCTAAGTCTGGGAAGGTGGGGAGCCAAAATCAATATGCTATTCTGGAAATAGAAGAAACTTTATCTTTGCTATCATGTAGGTCTCATTTAGATAATGAGCTTGGCCAGGACAAAACACCAGTGATTCACATATAACCAAACAAAAAAATATATTCCCAGAAGTGGTGGAGATAAGAAGTATGGATACACCAACTCCCACTTCCACACAAAAATGACATGATATGAGAACAGTGTATCCTAATCTGTTAGAAATGGATTTAGATGAACTATTATCCAAAACAATGGAGCCAGAGTTCCATTTTCTAAAAACGATTAATTCCAAGAAGGATATAGTTCTTTCAATCAAAATAACCTTGAAAATCAACATTCCATTCACTAAAACATTTGCCCTCCTAGATTCTGGCACAAATGCAATCTTTATTGATTAACAATTTGCCTAGCATCTTCAACTCCCTTTAACTCCATTAAAACATCCCATTCCTATGTACAATGCCAATGGAACTTTAAATGCTGCTGGAAGAATTACACATAATTGTCAGCTTGTTATGGAATATGAAGGTCATCATGAGAAATTGATGGCTAAGGTCACCAATCTGGGAAAGTTTGAGTTTATTCTGGGATATGAGTGGTTATAGTGCCACAACCCAGAAATAGATTGGACTACTGGAAAGGTTAGATTGATAAGATGTCCCCAGCATTGTCAAAATCTCCAACAAGGTGATTTCACCCCAAGCAAGTTTTTACAAATGCTATATAAAGAACAGCAAGATCAATTGTACCAAGTGTATCATTGGATTCATTGACAAGAAAGAGACCAGAAAAAAGATAAAGTATTAGAGTGAGTACAGCTGAAAGAAACTCCCCCTGAACAACTAGTCCAAAAAGAGTATCATGATTATCTCATGGTATTTTCAAAAAAGGATTCTAAAAGAATGCCCTTATGAAAACCCTGAGATTATGCAATAGAATTGCAAGAAAGCTTCAAGCCCCACAAAGGTTAAATAATACCCCTTTTGGTAGATGAACAGGAAGAGGTCACTGCATTTTTAGATGAACAATTGCAGAAAGGCTATATTCATCCCTTGAAATCTCTACAAACCTCTCCTGTTTTTTTTATTCCTAAAAAGGATGGTGGAAAACAAATGGTACAGAATTACCAATATCTCAATGAACACACCATCAAGAATAATTACCCATTACTCCTAATCTCGCAATTAGTTGACAAACTTAAGGATGCTAAGTTATTTACCAAAATGGACTTATGGTGGGGATACAACAATGTCCACATCAAAGAAGAAGATGAATAGAAAGCCACTTTCATTTGCTTCTAAGGAACTTATGAACCCCTTGTAATATATTTTAGATTATGCAATTCACCTGCCACGTTCCAAGCTATAATGAATGAAATCTTTGCCGATATGGATGATGTGGTCATGGTATATATTGATGATCTTCTTATCTTCACTAAAATGGAAGATCAAGCAGAGCATGATCAAATTATGAAAGAAGTACTTCATAGATTAATGGAGAATGACCTCTTTGTGAAAGCCCCCAAATGTTGCTTTCATGTTATAGAAGTAGATTTTCTTGGCATGATCATGGGAAAGAACAGCATTTCTATGGACCCAAAGAAGGTTGAGACTGTGACTCAATGGCCTATTCCCAAGAATCTTAAAGAAGTGAAAAGCTTTCTGAGATTAGCCAACTTCTATTGACAATTCATTTTCAATTTCTCCAAGGTGGCAAGACCACTTAATGATTTACTAAAGAAAGACATGCCTTTTGAATGGGGTCTATCTCAACAAGAAGTGTTTGACACATTGAAAACCATGTTCATAACAGCTCTAGTATTAGCATATTCTAATATAGATTGTGAATTCCACCTAGAAGCCAATGTGTTAGACTATGCTATGGGAGCAGTGCTCTCTATTAAGGAGGACAAATGACATCCTGTCACTTATGCTTCTCATAGTATGCAATATGAAAAAATCTTAGAGTTGATCTCTAGATTCTATTGGTGGCCCAGAATTTCCACTTTTGTAAAAGAATACATAAGTCATTGTGATAGATGTCAATGTTTCAAAGGAATCAATAAAGCTCCAAGTGGACTCATGGTACCTTTGCCTATTTCAGAAACCCCTTGAAGTCATATTTCCGCTGATTTCATTACCAATCTCCCTAAATTCCATTCTTTTGATGCTATACTCATAGTTATTGATTGTTTCTCCAAGGAGGTAGAACTCATTCCATGCACAAAGCAGTGCAGTGCCCTGGATATGGCACAATTGTTTCTAAATCATGTATAGAAGCATTATGGCCTTTCCTCTTCCATTGTTTTGGATTGAGGTCCATAGTTCACTATGCAAGTAATGACCAAAATTAATAAAGCCTTATCTATTGAAATAAAGCTCAGCACAGCATTCCATCCTCAAATGGATGGGCAATCTGAGATTGTTAACAAAAAAGTTCAAAAATTCGTATGCATCTTTTGCTTAGAAAAACAAGACAAATGGGCAGACTGGCTTGCCATTGCCCAATTTTCTATTAATTCTAAACAACATGCTTCTACAAAGAAAACTCTATTTGAAGTAATACATTCATATAACCCTAGAATGGATATTGAACCTCCACAAATGAATAAAGCATCTGCTACCATAAGATTTGCTAATGAAATGGCCACCATGTTCAATCAAGTAAAACAAAATATGAAAGCAGCCCAGGCACATCAAAAGAAATATGCAGACCAATCACATAGCAGAGCTCCTAAATATAGCATTGGCCAACAGGTTTGGCTATCCACTAAGAATCTCTGTTTAATGTGTGCTTCTAAGAAGCTTTTAGAATGATGGCTTGAACCATTCATGATTACTAAATTGATAGGAACCAATGCAGTGGAACTCAAGCTTCCCTGATTCATGAGGATCCATCCTATAGTAAATATCTCCCACATTAAATCTTATAAGGAATGTCTAGAGGGTCAGCCAATTGAATGGCCAGACCCTGTTAGGGTTATGGAAGATAGAGATAATGAATGGGAAGTTGATCACATAGTGGATAGCAGATATCAGCAATGCTGACTGGAATATCTGATACACTGTTATGACAAAATGGAATGTACTTGGGAGCCATGCTTCAACCTTACTAATGCCAGAGAGGCTATTTCTGACTTCTATCACACACACCCTTTAGCACCACATTGTTATATACCGCTCCAACTCCGGTACTCCAGTACTTTCCAGCATGATCTCCAGTATGATCTCTGGTATGATCTCCTAGATATCTCTTATCTTGTCTCTTGTATTCCCAATTCATATGATCTCCTTCAGTTATTCTCATTCTTAGTTCCTCCGAACAGGTGTCTCACTTAGTATGACAGCCCAACATCTGTCTCTGACCTGTCCCAGACCTGTCTCAGACATCTGTCTCTGACTTGTCTCCGACCTGTCTCAGGCATGTCCCCAACCTGTCTCCAACTTTGATATATCATTACTCATTCTGTTTCACCTTTGACAACCTGTCACATTCCATTA